>JANTPZ010090359.1:0-25482 GCA_025593235.1 Vachellia pachyceras | reverse complement strand
CAAATCTAGGAGTAAGAAGAGGGATTTGTTTGATGTTAACTATTAATACCTCAATCTTATTTGTCTCTTAAATTTGTATTTTTTTAAATTATTGATATTGATTGCATATATTAAAGAGACTTTTCATTAAGGAAGTATTATTTTAATGTAAATGATTAAAATGAGTACTTTCAAAAAAAAACCAATTATCTAATTCTTATATTTAAAATAGGAAAGAACACTGAATTATTGTATTTTGAAAAATTAGTAATAACTCTAGATAGAAATCAAAGGCAACTAATCTTCCTTTGTGCATTGCACATTGTATTGTGAATGTAAGCATACACACACGCACAAGCTAATATTAATAATGACTTTTTACCAAAAAAAAATAATATTAATAATGACTTTAAAAAATTATATTAGGGAAATACATTTTGATTGAAAATTGTTGGCATTATGAAAATTCTATGAAATTTATATCATTGGGTGACTTATTTCATTGACTTTCGCTTTGTGGGTTAGTTCCATAAACAAGGACAAAAAAAAAAAGCCAAAAAGAAATAATTAGTGGAGCACTTACCAATCAGATATGGATGCACTTGCAAAAAAAAAAAACAAATGTATACAAAAATAAACTTTTTTCTAGTTGTGAGAATTCATTTTTTTATAAGTCAACTTCTGTGTCATCTCAGTACCACTACAAAAAAATATGTCATTTAGCGATGGAAATTGTCATTTTCCATCATTCAAAAAAGGGTCGCTAATATTTTTCGTCGTTAAATAAAAATTTTTTGTGGAAAATAGCTATTTAGCAATGGATTTATCCGTCGTTAAATGACTTTTTTTGGCAGTGTACTAAATTCTTTTTATCCGAATTTTAAATGTCACTAAACATCGGCTCAATTAATGCGTTTAACAGGCGAATAGCTCATCCCGGTCTATAATATAAAGGAGAAAACTTGTATGATTTAGTTTCTTACATGATATGATGATGATAAAATTTTGACGAGAATATTACAAAATTAATTGTTTCGATGATGGTCATAGATGATAATCGCTTCTTTTGTAGAAAAACCAATTAAGTTTTTATTTAATTATTGACCAAAAAGAATTAATTAATTCTATATCCATTGTTTGATCCCCACGAAAGAAAAGTGCACAATAAATTAATTTAGAACTTTGACTTTTTGGAGAAAAATTAGGAAGATGTTTCCGTATATAATGACAATATGAAGACGAGTCGTACATATAAACGAAACCCACAAGATTTTCAATTTAGAAAAGAAAACTTATTTCTGTTAACATTATGTATATTTTATAAGGTCCAAATAATTGCCTAAATATTTTTAATTAATTAGACAATTCGACGGAGATAAACTCAACATATCAATGACAAGTGATTATACAAGAAAGAGATCTTGTGGGTCATATTAATGGATATGGTGGATCATATGGAATGTATCGTATTGTTATTATCTTTCGTCATGGATGACACAATATAATAAATCTCAAAAGTTAATCTTATAGTGTACCCGTTTGGTAACGCGGTAGAGAAGTACTTTTAGCAAATTGAGGTAAATATGTGAAAAAGATTATCTCGTTTTACAGAAAAACACTGTTGAACATATATTTGAATGAGAGTTAAGTGTTTCCAAGTAAGCACAGTATTCTCATACACACATCAAATGTTATATCTTTTTTATTGAATCACAAATATCCTTCTATCGAAATCAATTATATAAAAATGCGGATACTCCTTTTAGCGAAGATTTGAGTGTTGGTTAATCACTAGCCCCTTCTGCTGTTATTTCTGCTGAAGTAATAACAGGCTGTAGACACGGATTGCGGGGAACTCATACAGAACCTGCCTCTTTTGTGTTTTTTAACAAAATAAATGAGGAAGCTTTATCAGAAATCACAGATGAAGACGCGAGAAAAGAAGTAAATACCTCTAATGTATTTATTTTTGCTTCAACTGCTTTTGAGAATTCCTATTTTGGGAGCAGCTACAGAATGGTGGAGAAAACCGGTAAGAAAGTAGAAGAAATTACGTGGAATTCAACGGGGGGAAGAAGGAGGAGGAGGAGGAGGAGGCGGGAGTTTTGAAGCTGCAACACAACCTGCGATGGCGATGGCGAGTCGTGACCTGCGAGGAGGAACCAAAACAGGATCCATCTATAATGGAGGGAAATGGCAAGTCAGCGGCGGTGACAGAAAATGGAATGGCGGAGCTTCAAGCGAGTGGTGACACTACGACGGCAAGGACGGCTTGACAATAAGAGTGAGAGAGCGCTGGTCGGGGAAGTGAAAACGCTTGAGATGGCAAGAGTGAGAGAGCACGGGTCGACAAGGTAACGCATGAACTCTGAAACTGGGATAGCATTGGACCCTGGAAGTGAGTATGGGTGAAAATATATATATATATATATATATATATGCGCTAAAAGGGTAACGGGCAGGAACATGAGCCTGTGGGTGAAACCATGTAATTCCCTTGTATGAGATATCCGTTCATTTGAATTGCCCATTGCATATTCCTAGTGGACGAGTTTAAAAGGGTTTATAGTGACTGATCACTGATGGGTTGGATGATGGGTTTTTTACTCACCTCTAATCATCTAACTAAACTTATAGTATGGACAGCAAATTTCTTCTAGAAGATTCCTTATATTTGAAAATGAAGAGAATATAATACATGATTTTTTTTAAAAAAAAACTTCACATAATATATAATGGCTAGTAAAAGGTACGTACTCATTCATGGCATAGCAAAACAAAAGAAATAAATTAAATTTGATCAATTTGCATCGTAACCACCAGTCTCTTAGTAGATGACACATAGCATGTTAATTTATTAAGTCTGTACCGTTCTGTGTTGCTTATATATATACATGCACATCTAAAATGTGAATGTAGATATTTAGATTAGCGGTGAAAACTATTTTTTCAATGTAATAATATATGATTTATAAGATAAATATGCAATATGAGTTTTATTCCACTCATGTGTACATGTTTTTATAATGCTATGCCAAACATGTTTAATATGAATCACTGAAAGTATATATTTCCTGTAAATATCCAAATCAAACATAGATACATAGATAGGTATTATATAATCTCTCTATGTCTCACTCAATGGCTCTATCTCTATTCTCTATCCCCACTGTGTGTACTGTGCAGTTTTGGGACCACTGATAAGTTCAGAAACACCATGTCAGTCTTCTTCTTCTTCTTCTTCTTCTTCTTCTTGAAGATGATTCATTAACTCAGTTAATTAGTTGCCTTTGATTAATGGCTTCTCACAGGAAGAACAAAGAGCCAGCGTTGCTGCTGCTCTATTTGAGAGTTGAACAGTACTGTTATTACAACTAGTTGCTAATATTAATGGCGATGATGCTTCAACTTTGAGAGCTCGCAGTTCCTCTACCTCTTTCTTCAACCTTCGGTTCTCATCCCTTAGGTTTTCGCAGCACTTTCTCAGCAACTCACAGTCTAACTCCGTTTGCTTCAACTTTCTCCTTCACAGAGCCAAAAAAAAAAAAAAACCATCAATTATATACATAAATATATATCTATATATATTCCGGGCTTGGCTGGTTTTACTTATTGAAGTGATGTTGGTCTCAGGTAAATATGGCAAGAAAAGAGTTTTGTATTATAAAGCGTAAAAGTTTGATCTTTTTAAGTGTTCTGAAAATGACCTGAAAAGTTTGAGTTTTTACATCTTAAACTCGTTCCCAGAAGATCATTATCGTCGGACTTCCGCAGAGGTTAAGGATAATTAAGGAGAAATGTCACCCCCTCTCTCAATATATATATGTGGGAAATACTATAAAATATCATAGTCATGTGTTGATTTGGACTGTGTTTTAATGTAAAAATATCACATAAAAATGTTATAATTGATATACATATATATATATATACTTACAAAAGGTTCAGAAACTTAATTAAAGCTATGTAGATCTCAGATAACGACGTTATGCAATATACCCAGGAAAAAAAAACATGACTGTGTTTAACAGTCTAACCTATATCGTGCCGACAAAATATTGAATCCAAGGATAAACATGTCAAATATATATATATATATAAAGTGAATAAATATGAATAATATGTGTGTGTATGTGTGTACCTTGCTCTTCTGTTTTGAAACCAAACTTCGATCTGCCTGGGCTTTAAATTCAATCGATGAGCAAGTTCTTGTTTCTGGAGCTGCATGGAATAGGAAAAGGAGACAAACCAGAATTAACCCAAACAAGTTTCCATTTTTACCCTTCTGGGTAGGTAAGAATTACTAACAGGAACCAATATTCAATTCTTAAGAACAAAAATCGCAAGATCGAGCAGTTTTATACTTTTATTCACGACTTCATCAAGAATCTTTCTTAAACATCACAACCCGAACCTGGGCGATCCAGAGAGATTAGACGCGCGCGCGCGCTCGCATATTATGAGAAAGAAATGAAATTATATAATGATCATATATATTTATATAACGATGGCGGACTTACTGGGCTGAGGGAGCTATGGAGCTTGAAGCTATCTTCAAGCATGGCGGCTTGCTCCTTGGTGAGTCTCAATTTCTTTCTACAACTATTCTTATGGTCGCTACTCTTTTGATCATCTTCTTCTTCACCATGATCGATTCTGGTCTTCAAACTGATCAATTCTTCGTGGTGATGATGACTAGTAATAATGGCTTGATCAAACTTCTGCTTCTTTAATGGCATCACACAGCCTCCTATTCCAAGCCCTAGACTCAGCCTTGTGTTGCATATCGTACTGTCATCTTCCATGGCAGAGAGTTAATCACAGAAAGAGAGAGAGGGAGAGGGATTAAGAAGAAGAAGAAGAAGAAGAAGAAGAAGAAGAAGAAACAAAAACAGTTCCAAAGGGGAAAGTTATCTGGTTCATCAGAATAAAAATACACAGGACGCAATTTAGTACAGATTTTATTGTTGGGTTTGGTCTTATGAGATTCAATTTCAATCAGTTATTGGTGGGCTATCAAAGAAAAATAAATAAAAAAGGAAAAAGTTTTGAAATAAAGTAAGTAATTCATAATTAATAATAATTAATTATAGTGGTTATGGGACTTGCATATGCGTTAGAACATAGAATTGTGATCCCTTTTAGGAAACCAAAAACAGAAAAACTTCTTTCTTTAGTGACATAAACAAAAATTAAAATGTTTGACTTTTCAACATAATCCTTAATCCAATTTTCTGTGTGTCTGCTTTCCTAGTACTTTCTTGTGATACCATAGTGCCTTGTTTGGTGGGTTTCAATTCAACCTTTTTTGCTTTACCGCTTACTCAATCCATCCATCAATATCCAATAACCAATAATTAGTAGCCAAGAAAATTAACAACAATATACGAATCTCTTTTTTTTGTAATTGTTGTATTTTGCGAAAAGAATGTTCCCTTTATATATATATATATATAAAACAAATTTTAATTAATGTCGATTTTTTTGTCTTCAACTGAAATTTATTCTCAATGTAAAATTAAATAATTTTATGTATAGGAAAAATTAAAAACTAGTGCGTTATGCATGTAAAGTTGAATTTCACTATTCAAAAGTTGCCCTATTGAATTAAGATATATAAAAAAAATTAATTTGGCATATTGATCCATTTCATCAACACAAAAACATCTCATTTATGTTAGGATTAAAAGTTCACAAAAGGTATTTATAAACTAGTTTTTAAAACACTGTCATATGGTTAAGAGATATTTGAAATTAGGGTTAATACTATTGTTAGTCCTTCCAATTTGATTACATTTTGGTTTTAGTCTTCATAGTTTCAAGCCATGCATGATTTTTTGACCCTATTATTTTTACAAGAACTTGGTTCAAATTTAAAGACATCAGCTAAAAGTTAATGTTGTTAAATATATGGATGAAAATCAAAATATGTTAAAGATATATCAAAATCAACACTCATTAAAAGTGCAAATTTAATGATATTTTGATTATTGTATTTTTAATGAATTTTGGTTTCGATAGACTTAACGATATTAACTCATAACAAGTCCTTATAAAATGTATGGACCAAAATTCACTATTTGAAATCATACGGTATAGAACCAAAATGTAGTTAAATATAATAAGAACCAACTATGATATTAAACCTTGAAATTAGTATAATGCACTTCATTATGCATATTACTGAATTAATTTCCAAGGGGTTAGATTAGTTTTAATTTTAAAAACAAAACTGAAGTTATATATATGTTATTTCTTATATTCCTTGATAAAACATCATAATTTTATGGAATTAACTCAAATATAATTGGTGAGAAGGACCTAATACACTTTTATATACAGAAAGTATAGACATTTTTGCAAATTTTGTGGTTCAGCCCATTTTCTCCAATAAAGATTTTAATAGGAAACTTCTCTCCAGTTCTCTTAATCTAGAATTTCCAAAAAGGAAAGGGAAAAAATTGTCACAATCTCCTTGACAAAGCACACAGATATCAATTCCAACTTGTGAAAATGTCTACCATATGTGATACACACAGTACAGTAAAGGCGTGTTTTCTACCACTGGCTAACCTAACCCCCCACAAGGTTAGACAAGTATTAATCTCAATTCGATGGTAAAAAAACTGATTAGTTGACATTAACACAACAATAATGATGATGGTTTAGCAATAATGTGACCTGAGAGAGAGAGAGAAATAATTGAATATGGGTTGCTGTTATATTGAGATATTTGGACCATCCTCACAATGAGTTCATTTAGAAACGCGGTGAAGAAGTACTTTTACGCAAGTCGAGATAAATATGTGAAGGAGATTA
The DNA here is from genome assembly GCA_025593235.1 of Vachellia pachyceras. Lineage (NCBI taxonomy): Eukaryota > Viridiplantae > Streptophyta > Magnoliopsida > Fabales > Fabaceae > Vachellia > Vachellia pachyceras. The sequence goes on along the minus strand of JANTPZ010090359.1, from coordinate 18,684 downwards.
TCTCGTTTTACAGAAAAACACTGTTGAACGTGCTTTTGAGACTTCTTAACGAGTTGCCAAACAGCACCAGTATATATTGGCATTTCAATCCGTAATACCGGTACAATATTGAAAGACATCTAAGCTGCTGAATATTCAACAAAGAAACGGTTCAACGTGTTGATGAATGAATATTATTAGTATTATTACCCAAATGAGAGGCAAACTGTTTGTTTGCTTTTAAAATTTAAATGGGTTTTCACATTATTGAAAGCTACATCTATTGTTTGTTTGTGATCAATGAAAGTGTCATTGATTCCTCTCAAGTTATGTTGGTTTCTTGTAGTTTTTGTAACTTTGTGAGAACATTCATGTAGAGACAAAGTCTCAATGACTGAGTCATAAAGCACATGTATGTGGACATGTTTTAAGGAAATCCTTCTAGGCGTTTTTGCTTCATTCAACTCAAGGAGTGTATACTTGTGATCTTAATTAATACCAAATTTTATCAACGGAGAGTTGGATCTAAAACTGATCCTTTATAATGTGATAAATAAAAATTTAAATTCTCACTGAAAATATACCCACATTTAGTATCCAACAATGTTTTTAATAAAATTGCATCCAATATGAGAATACATGTAATTAGTAAAAAGAACAATTTGACCTAAACTAAGTGATTATTATTTTACTTATTTTAAACATCATGCTATCTGAGATAAATATACTAGAGGAGCTTTATCTCGCAAAATGCAAAATTGCTCTTTTAAATTCTCCCCCCCCCCCAAAGTCGCTAGGTTTATTATTAGCAAAGAAACCATTGGGAGGAAATAGGGGCCCTATTTCCTTGGAAATTAGTTTATTTTTATTTGTAAAAAATGTTAAAATTAATTTTAGCAAGTGACCTTCATGGAGTTTTTCACTTTTGGCCCCTATTTGCTAATAAATCCATCCTTCAAGTATATAACTATTTTCAGCGCGTTTTCTTTAGCCTAATTATATTTAATGTAAGGCTTCATTTTATATTACCTCACTCTTAATTTCATCAATATTTACGCATAAGAAAAATAATAGCCACAACTTGAGTCTGTTCAGCTTATTTTTTTTTTTTGGTGGGCAAAGGGGGGCTCGGCCCCAGAAAATCAACTCAAATTAATAAGAGATAAGTCTGCCAAAAAGGGCTGCAAAATACAATGAGGCACTGAGGCAAAAACATTAAGTCCAATATCCAAGTTCAAAGCAGAGCGAGCCAATCCATCAGCACACGTGTTGCAAGAGCGATCCACATGGTTTATGACAACTCTCCAATTCTCACTGATCTTAGACCTGATGTCGTCCACCAACAGCTGTACCTCCGGTTCAATCATCAAGTTCGTGCCGCTAGACTTGATAAGTTCAATTGCGTGTTTACAGTCAGACTCCAGGATTAAGTGCGTACTTTTAAGCGCCCACGCCAACTTCATACCAGCATGGATAGCGAATAGTTCAGCAGCTAGAGGAGAAGGAGCCACAATCTTCTCTGAAAAAACTTGTATCAAAGCACCGAATTGATCCCTAATAAGTCCCCCTGCAGCTGCTCTCTCTGTGGAAATGAAGCTCGCGTCCACGCTAAGCTTCAGCCACCCAGCTGGCGGTGCTACCCAGTAAGTCGGGGAGCCTCTGTTCACAGCAGGACTAATGATGCGCTTCTGGAACGAAAAGCTTCGTTTCAACTCATCTACTCGCCTGAGAATGTGAAGAATCAGGTCCTCCGGGGAGCAAGCAGTACCTTGAAAGAGTGCTTTATTCCTGCGTTCCCATAGGCCATGGACAATTACACTAAATGTTTGGCACCAATCTTTCCGGAATTTCCCCGGTAACGAGCGGCACAAATTCAGATAGAGCCACTCGTGTAAATTGCCGTCAAAGAAAGCATGTCTTGAGCTTAGTGGGACAAACCGGAACCATATGGCCTTAGCAAAATCACAATCTCGCAGAACGTGAAGTGTAGTTTCTGGGGAAAGCAAACAATAGCCACAGTTCTCCTCCTCAGTCAACCGACGGCGGGCACGATTACAATTCGTCAGAATTGCATCATTTGCAACTAACCAAAGGAAGGAACGAAGCCGTTGGGGGCACGCTAGGCTCCATACTCCCTGAAACAGTTTGTTGACACCATGGGGCTGGTTGACTTCCGCAAGAAGGGAGTACGCTGAGGAGATGGAAAAGGCTCCATTAGTAGATGGCCGCCAAGCGGGGGCCCCATGCCGCTGCAGCTCCGTATTCTCCTTAACCAAATCCCAAACAGAGCTAATTCCCTTCCACGTAGCTGTTTCCTCCCTGAACCGACAGACTTGGGGGAGCAGGTCATTACCACACTTGTACTTGGCCCGCATGGCCCGGACCCAAAGGCTCTCCTTATCAGTGATCAACTTCCAACCAAGCTTCATCATGTACGCTTGATTGGTTAGGCGTGAGTGGCGCAACCCCAAACCCCCACAGGCCTTAGGAGAGCACACCTTGTTCCAATCCACTAGATGGATTCTTCGGCGCTGAGTAGTGGACCCCCAAATGAAGGATCTACAATTTTTATCTAGCTCATCACAAACTGAAGCTGGGAGGAGAGACGATTGCATGGCATATTGGGGTATACCTGCCAAAACAGATTGAGTGAGGGTGATACGTCCCGCCAGGGATAGAGAATTAATTTTCCAAGCGCTTAGACGTGATGTCGCCCTCTCTAAAATATAACGGTGTGTATTGCGAGTGACCCTTTTATCAATGATTTGGGCCCCCAAATATCTACCAAATTCGTCCGTCTTACTAAAGCCAAGGCTTTGACAGATATCCTCCTGCATTGCCCCCGGAACATTTTTGGAGAAGTAAACAGTGGTCTTGTCTTTATTCACTCTCTGACCTGAGCTAGAGCGGAAGGTCTCAAGGCATTCTTTGATTGTATGTGCTTGATCTACATTTGCCTCAGCAAAAAGTACCAAATCATCTGCAAAACATAAGTGTGACACAAAAGGGCCATCATTAGAGAAGGGAAAGGGTCTCCATCGACCCTCCTGCGTAGCAGCAAGTATCAGGTGCGACAAGCGCTCCATGCACAGAACAAATAGATAGGGGGACATAGGGTCTCCTTGGCGAATGCCTCGAGATGGAAGGAAAGGTGCAAGCTCCTCCCCATTCCAAAGAACTCGCATATCCAAAGAGGAAATACAGTGCCATACAATGTTGCAAAGAAACTCAGGGATGCCGATATCCATCAAAGTATCTCTCACAAATTGCCATTTGAGCCTATCATAAGCTTTCTCAAGATCAATCTTTACTGCCATATAACCGCGTCTCCCCCTCTTCAACCTCATACTGTGAATAATCTCCTGAACCACGATTACGTTATCCGTGGTGCTTCGTCCAGGCACAAAGCTAGATTGACAGGGACCCACTAGGCGATGCATAAGACCCTTGATGCGGTTGGCAATAAGCTTGGTTAAAACCTTGTAGGAGACATTACAAAGACTTATCGGCCGAAACTGTTTAAGACAGGATGCAGGTTCTACTTTCGGGATCAGAACCAACAAGGTCTGGTTAATATTCTTAACAATTTCAGGATGGGAGAAGATATTCTTGATCAAGCTGCAAAGGGAAGTGCCCACTGTCTCCCATTGACTCTGAAAGAATATAGCTTGGAAACCATCCTTACCTGGGGCCTTCAAACTACCCATACTGAAGAGAGCACTCTTAATTTCCTCATTAGAGACCTCCTTGGAGAGTTGTTGTAAATCCTCAGGTTCCAGAGAGGGGAAGCAGTTAGGTAAGCATTGATTATCGTAATGCGACTCATCCAAAAAAAGTTGTCTATAGAAGTCAATAGCCATACCTTCGAGGACATTTGGTTCAGAAACCCAAGACCCTTCATTATTTTGGAGAGATTCGATGTGGTTTCGTCGCCTCCTCACAATCGTAGTGCCATGAAAGTATCTAGTGTTGCGGTCACCACGTATCAACCATTTTGCTCTAGACTTTTGCATCCAAAGGAGTTCTTCCTGAATGAGAACACTATTTAGCTCCTTCCAAAGCTTAGATTGGAGATCTTTTAGGTAGGGGTTTCTACCATTAGTTAAACTCCTAGCAATCCCGTTGAGCCGGCGCATTAGGACCATCTTAGACTGTAGGATATGCCCAAAAGACGATGTATTCCACTCCTTAAGTGATTGTTGGACAGAAACTAGATTCGAGCACCAATCACTGTGGGGTATCCAACTCTTAGACACCACCAGCGGGAATTCATCATGAGTTAACCAAGCTGCCAGAAACCGGAAAGGACGCCGACGCCTATTGTGAGATTTTGTGTGCTGAAATCTAACACAAAGTGGGGCATGGTCCGATTTGTAAGAGGGCAAATGAAGCACGTCCACTTCGGGGAATCGAAGCCTCCAAGACAAATTTATCAACGTACGATCAAGTCTCTCACCTAGTTGACCACGGTACCATGTGAAAGGGCATCCCTGGAATCCCGCGTCTATTAAGTTACATTCACGAACCACTTCTTTAAAGGCATTACAACTAGCATTTTGAGACTCAGACAAAGGAGAAGACTTCTCATAAGGTTCCAATAAGGCATTAAAATCACCAATGACACACCACGGACCATAAATTGTCGAGGATATTGATGAAAGGCCTTCCCAAAGATCACCTCTTCGGTGCACCAAAGGGCTGCCATACACAGCTGTTAAACACCAGGGGTTGCTGTTCTTCCATTGAACAACCATATGAATATATTGCTTTGAGATATGTAAAATGTCGACCTTCCACAGGAGGGTATCCCAAAGACACCAAATACCACCGGACTGACCATCAGCATCAGAAATAGCATAGCCATCAAACTTTAGCTTTTTAATGATGCCCATAGCTCTAATACCACTTGAATGAGTTTCCATTAGGATCATAAAATTTGACTCGTACATCCTTCTAATTTCAGAAATTAACCGAGGGAACGCCTTATCACAAGTTCCTCTGCAATTCCAAGAGATTATATTCATTTAGACGAAGAAGCAAAAAGTGCCACCTTGGCAGCATTCAGGGCGTTCACTGACACCTCGTCAACATCCATACTTGCATCTGCCCTCGTCACTGGCATCTCTAGAGGGTCAACACTCTTCTTCTTTAATAGTTGTATCTGGGAGAATTTATCATGCTCATTGTGCTGCAACGACGTCATGTGAGCAATTTCTGGTTGCAAGTCCACCCTACTGATTTTCGCAGTACCCTTGGTATTAAGTCCGTTACTGTGGGATTTACTGGTGCTTGCCCGCTTCATGTTGTTCTGGCTATCCAAACGTGGGTTCTTGCCTCCAGAGAAGTTCCTGACACGAGCCGTCCTGGGGCCAAGTTGTGAGGCACGAGTGGCTGGGTCCACAGAGTCACGTGACTGTTCCACATGCACGTGGCTTGTGTAATGCACCAAGGTTGGTTCCGTCGACATCGAAGGAGGGAAACCCGTATGGCTTGCATTAACGCCGAGATCAGTGGGCGTCTGTGAGGAATGATTTGGGATCCGTTTCTTCCGTGATTTGCGGACGATCATCCAGGGGCCAAATACGGGATCTGTTTCCGTTTTAATCTCTTCTTTCTGTTGAGGTTCCTTCATGGCAGATAATTCAAGCGGGATTTGAGGATCTGCAACTGTCTCCTTGATTAACGTATCCCTACCAGCAACATCAACGGTCATCTCCGGAGCTTCCGTTTCCTTTGCTAACGTCGGATTGACTGCCGCCGGTTGGTTCGTCGAGATGTTGTTAGCGGCGTCACTTTCACGGCCTTCCTGGCATTGGTTCGCCCTATGGCCATATCGCCCACAGGAGAAGCAAATTTGGTGAAGCCCTTCGTACTCTATGGATAGTTCTCTGCCCATGTAACGTAGCTTGGGAACCAGTCTCTTACGTAAATTGATCTCCACGCAAAGGCGTGCAAACTTACCGCGGCTGTGGATAGATGTAGCCATATCCACTTTAAGCATTGTTCCCAGGCATGCCCCAGCCCTCCACAAGAAATTCTTATTGCAGAGTTCCCAGGTAAGATTAGGGATTCTTACCCACACCGCAACCTTACGGATTTCCTTCGCATTCTCGATAAAGAAAGGCCGCCACCGTTGGACTACCAAGTAGTGGTCTGCAACCATCCAGGGACCCTCATACAAGGCCAGAGAGTAGTCTTCTTGAGATGCAAACTGCACCAAGAAATAGTCTTGCGGTAGATCAACTACCCGGACATCACCTTTGCGTCCCCATTTCTGACGTAGTTTCGTTGCCAAAAATCTGAGAGACACTCTCTTGCCAAGTAACTGCACTACGAGGCATCCCCTCCAAGGTCTACACCACTCTTCGAATTCTTCGGGACTGACTTTGATTTCAGGACAAGGATCAAAGGAGTCATCATCTTCCTCACCATCGGAGGGCTCCTTGTACCAGTTGTTCTCCGGCTCTTCTGACATATCATACCAGTCCGTGGGAACATCTTCAGTATCATTCAGTAACGAATCCTTATAGGAAGGTTTGTTGTTGTCAGCCGCAACAGCCCTCACTTCTGGGCTCTCACTCTGAGTATTTCCTCGCGTCTTAACTTTCTTTGTGCTGCGTTGAAGCAGATCGTTTTCTTGAGAGCTCTCGTCCATCGTTTTGAATCACACGTTTATCTAAACATAAATGCATTCTAGTCTGTTCAGCTTATAAAATTGAATTGTGAAGATCAAAAGTTTGTTTTGATTCTTTTCAATAGCACTAATACTCTTGAGGGTAGAGTAGGAATAATCTAGACCTAATTTTAATATGTTCAGAAAAGAATAGCCATGGGAAATAATTTGTTAAGAATTTTTGTTATCCCCTCTTAATTATTCAAAAAAGAATTATTGTTATTAAATTTAAGAATAAAAAAAAATCCAGACACTCATGTTTGTTTTTGTGTGTATCAATATACTTGATCCTTGTATTTGATAAAGGAAGTAAAATTGAATTGTGTCTATCAATAGTCTTTGATTTGACTCTTCTTAATGGTCCTTCGGAGGTACACATGCTAATTTTTTTTCCTCCAATGACAAACAAATGAAACAAAAGGCCGTTGTTGAAACGTATTAATAAGTTGTAAGCATATTAAATACATTTCACCCAAAAAAAGCATATTAAATACAAGTCAAGCATCAATATTTTCATCAATAAATAATAAAGTAGTTTGCATGCAAATAATTATGCTTCTTTACTTTTTCAAAGTGTTTTAGTTTTATGAAATGACATTAGCTTGCTAGTGATTCCTTGTAGTTTGAGCGATTAATACACTTGTAACCATGAGGACTCACGTTATTGTGTTACCTTAAGCTTCAACTAGTTAGGCCCATGTAGACCCAAATTATTCAGAGTTGTGGCAGCTTCAAACAGTGAAATAGGGGTGGATTAGTGGGGTTTGCTTAGATTGTTGGTCACATCCCTTTAATGAGTCTATATCGTAGACATAGGTGCAATGAATTAACAGTATTGTACCAACGGTTGGTTGAATCAAGTGATAAGTGGCTCTTGTGCATGCAGTAGACACCGTTGGGAGACTCACCCACCATTTCCAGGTATGCGATGTGGATGGATCATGATTAGTTGGAGCGAAGCTCCGGAAACTAGGCGGGAAAAAAAACGTTGTTTGTGTGACTCTCAGTTTTTGATTAAGACTCAATTAACTCATTAACTTTAATGGATGATAAAATATCTTTCAAAAGTTAAAACTTTGAACCAGAAAGAAAATTTTAAAGTTAAATTAACAAACTATTGCTTTTGTTCACACACACCTAAGTAGATGTACTAAATATCATAATAAAACTAGAATAAATTTACCCAGAGTACTTGGTCTAATGATGAACCAATTACATCACACAGTAGGTGAGTTGTGTTCAAATTTCACCTCATTAAAAAATATCCTTAGGGAGATAGAGGAGGCATCTTGATCGCAAAGTCTCAGTTCAAATTAATTAATGTTATACACCAAATAATATGATATAAGAGCATAGGATGCCGGATGATCCAAAGCCTTACAACTAGAATGAATTCAATTTGATAGATCAAACATTTGGGATAAGGGAAGCAAGTGAAGAGCAGGTCTCTGTGGATGCCAAACACTAGCATGATTTTGCTGCAAAATGAAGCACAACTACTAAGGTACAAGGAGATATGCCATTGTTAGAAAGGATAAGAGGTTCAAGGTATGACCCTTGATTTAATATTAGCCATCAACAAGTGTCCTCAAATGACAACAAAATGTACAAGATACCTAGAGATGATATTATCGCAGCAATAGCATCCAAAGAATTAGGGATCAGAACCTCGTCGTTATTGTCCACGACAAAACATGGGTTGATGATGACTGGTTTTGTTTGGCATGAGACATACGCATGATCCAAAAAATTCTAATTTACCTGCCCTTGTAATATAAAAAGGAATCCACCTTTCATTATTATCCAATGGCGAGAGGAATACCCAGAACCCACATATTAGAGAGAGATAGAGGGAAGAGGGTAGTCCCACATATGCAGCAGAAACGAGGGCACGTAGGTTGAAACATGTTTCCCCAGTTCTTTAATCAACAATTGGTAGCCCCCCACCGCCCCAATCACTTATTTCTGACGAGCTCCTGTGATTTTCTTTATATAGCGCTAAAGTGATCAAACAGGTTAGGATTTCAAGGGTATCGAACCTTCAGATTGACTACATGATGAACATTTCCAACTTCTTCCTGTGTTGTCTTCTCACAGTGGCTTTATATTTCCTCTTCCATCACACAAGCCCCTCTCTAGATGTGATGCCAAAACCAGTACGGAAGTTGGGGGTGTCAGTCCCTGCTGTCCAGCATGAATATCACAAAATCAAGGTACGCATTTTCCCCAGTTAATCATCCTACAGTTTAGCGTCAATTGCAAGGTAAGATCAGAACTAAGTATGATGAAGCATATTCTTAGAACGCATGATAACAGAGATGCCATAACTGTTTCCTTTTGCGATCAAATTATAATCCATCAAAATAATCAATAGTAGCAAGCTAAGATCAGAACTTTGATAGAATAATACAAAAAATCAACAAGGCGTATTAAAATTCTTCATCTGTTCCCTTTCCCATATGCTGCCACTCATATCTGTCCGAGCATCTGTTCTGCTGTTTACAACTGTTTAGATTATGATCTCCAATAATTATTTTAATTTGGGCGCCATTAAATGCAGGTGGGCGATGAGGCAGTGGAAAGTTCCTCTGCTGACGATGATCCCATTGCAGTAGAGTATACAAGCAACAGTAGTAATCCTCATGATCTTGTCTACCACACAGATTACCATGGAGTAACAACTCATCCAACTCCTAAACATCCCAAACCATAAGTTGCAGCTTTAATTTTTCATAGGAGAGAGATTTGTGCAATTATCTATCACTTCTATGATAATTTTAATCTATATATGAATGCAATGTATTGTGCGGGGAGAAGACAAATTTTTGTTCAATGGCTCGTGCCATTTGCTCAATGAAGTGATCTATAGAATTCCTTGTAGCCCTTAGCTTCCAGAACAATCAAATTGGATGAGTTGGCTGACCAAGCAACTATAAATGTCAGACATATTTCACCAAGCAATTAAGATATGGCATATTCTGGCTCAACCAGTAGAAATGGAAGAACTTGAAAACGTTAGAAACTTAGAATTGAATAAATTTCACGACCTCCCATAAATTTTCCTCAAAGTAATATATCTCCTCACAATTTTCAAACTATACATACTCTCCTAAAACTAAAAGTTATATAGCATCTTAATCCAGTTTGAAATTTGATTTTTTTTCCACTACATTACCCTCCACCAACCTGAATACATAATTTTTAGTTAAATATTTGTTTGCCAACCATAGTTTAGTTAAATATACAAAAACAAGATAGACTCTTATTTTTATTTTTGCATATTTATATATATAAACATATTTGTATGTTTAGGCCACTGGATGATATATTAGACAAACAAAATTAACATTGGACCATATTTTAAAAATTATAATTTCAACAAAATTGAAGAAGGTCTATGTAATTAACTCTAGCATTTATCATGTAGTGAAATCATACCGTTTCTAAATTGCTTTCTAGTCTTCCTATATTTCTGAAGCAACATCACATAACTAGCTACTATATTCTCATATACTACCTCACTACAAAACCTGGACTTGACACCTAGAAAAGCAGATTCTACTTCATCCTGGTGCTGAGCACATAGAGACAGTAGGTCTTCAGGCATAAAAGATTGATTTAGATCATATCTTCTGGAAGACTCTCTTTTTGGATGAAGAAACCAAAGCCATCTGATTTGTTGATAAGGATCTTCATTTCTCTTAATGCCAACCTCTAAGCTGCTCAGAACTTCCAAGAGTCTAGATTCAGTACGAATTTTATCAATTACATGGCAAAAAATGTTTTTTGAATTATGAGCAAGCCAATTACAAACATGTGGTGGCAAAGAATCTGCTGCAGCCAAGCATGCCTTCCGAAAGGTAGTATCAGAATCGCTAATGATCTTAATGGCAAAGTGTAATAAACTCACAGAAACTAGATCAAGCTTTTGAGACCAAGATATACAGTCATCATAACAAGGTCTCTCCTGGTTTTCACTCCAGCAATGAAGTGCAAAATGAGCAAATCCTTGCCATCTGTGATTAACAGAATATATGAGTCCTTAGTGAAAAAAGATATTTTAATCATTGCAAGTATAAACAAATAATAAATGATCGCCATATTATGAATTTCAAGTATTATCTTTGGATCTTTCATGTACAGAGATAATAGCTGCTACACATGCACAAAAATCAATATATATGCCAAGCCATTAAAGTGCTCAAAACCCTTGAATTCTCTCTCTCTCATGAATTCTACTGGAAGCAAACGCAAAAAATAATGAGAAAGAGGAGAGAGAAAAGGCAACACGTACAAAAGAAAGCATATATTTCATATATCAAGGACCAAGGCCAAGTTGCAATAACTTGTGAACAAGTCATCCCACAAATCCCCAAAAAAAAAAAAGATAAAGGGAGAGTTAATGATTATTAGATAGTCCCTGTAAACAAATAAAAAATATATATAAACGAACTATAACATGACCCACATTAACCAAAATTTTTTTTAAAAAAAATCCCGCTTTCTTATGTGACAAGACACTGTTTCTGAAGTTCAAATATTCCTCATTCTTTAATTGAGAGAACAATCAAAGATTGATAATAAAGTACTCTTCCTTAGAAGATGGATTATAATTGACATAGGCATCATTATCAAAATGATAGCATAAATTCTGGTCCATGAATCAGCTTTCCAGAAACACAAAGTCTGAGTGTGTCCCATTGTCTCATGGACACTAATGTCTAACTTAAATGATTGATTTTGTGTCGGTCAGTTCACAACTTCACATGCATTGTTTCAGTTCTCTGTTCCAAGAAAACAATCAATCATAAGATTTTATTTTATTTTATTTTATTATTGTTTCTGGTCACTAAAGACCACTACACTATACTCCCCCCATCGCTAATTAATAATTATGAGCAAATCTTAAGCATCGTCTCTTCATCTTTTTTTATAAGCAAAAACCACCCAATTTCAGATGCAACAAAGATATGTTTCTAAATTTGCCCCCTCATTAAATGATCATAATTTAGGCAGGAACAAAGTTAAACATTAATAACATGGGCATTTCAGTAAGAAATCAATCTGAAACATAATTAAAAAGATTAACTTTCTAAAGAAATGTGAAACAGTTAAAATTTGCTTAAAATTAGGGATGGAGGAAATGCATGATAAATTTCGATAGGAGAAAGTCAATGGAAAAAAAATTATGCTTGCATGAGAGGAGAGTTCACAGAAAATTAAACATCCAAACTATAAGTCAAAGCTGGACTTGCTTTGGTTGAATGGGACAAGGACATCACCATTAATATGACGGTACTGATTTGATTGGGGAATACTGGAATCAAGCATGCTTGCAAACAGTAGAGGATCAGCATGACTATGAAAATTATCACTTTGCTGGTACAAAAAATTTTACAATTTACCATGGGAAAAATGAGACAGAAAATGACATTGGACATTTTCAAGAAGTAAAGGTGAAAGCATAACTATCCCCAACCTGGATCCTCTGCTTGTGAATGCAAATATCATGTGAGAGATAAAGAGAAAAGAGATAATGGTGTAAAGAAGGTGCAAAATTATGTACATTCCTACAGGAACACGGGAGAGAAAGCACATCCAAAATTGAGTTTACCACACAACATTAGACATCATTCAATCAATCATTGTCTTCAAAAGAAGAATGAACACCATAAAAATCACAATCACCACATTTATAAAAGGAAAAGAATAAAGGAGGAAAATGAAATCAAATAAAGGGACATGGCAAGCTTTACAGCTTTTTAACCGTATGAGATGAAAGGGAAACTTCATGACTCAAAAAATGATAATCAAATTTATTGTTACATGTTAAAAGCACTAGTTAAACTTTACTTACTCAAATGGTGGTTCAACCTCAACACTAAGGGTGAGGTGCAGAGAAAACCCGGAAGAAACATCATCATAGCCAGATTTAGTATGTGCTTCGTGAGGGAAACCTCTGGGAATATATAATATGTCACCCTCCCTGAGCAAGAACTCTTTGCTTCCAGCCATTGTACAGTTAACATCAGAACCATGTCGATCATCATACAAGCGAGGTAACAGCTGACTAGATTGGGAAAATACTGTCCACTGCTTGGAACCAAAAATCTGGCATACAAATACACAGTGATCATCAAAGTGACATGCCAAACCCTGCGAATTAGGCGGTGTCAAGTACAAATTGGCACCCACAGATGGTTGACCGAATGTAACCGCTAATTTATCAGCAATAGCAGCAATGCTTTGATAGCGAAAGTCCAAACCACGCAGAGCAATTGTATACCCTTCTTTATATGCTTGTCCACACTTCAAGACATCATCTATAGTAAAATAATAAGGTTCTGTTTGGCAGCCTGAATTAAAGTGCTGAAAGTAATGCATCTCTTTTCTTGAGAGTCTCTCGGTCTTAACAAGTCGAATATCCTGATGATAAGCTATAGGACAACCCAATTTACCTTTCACCTCACTCAAAAAATCAAGGATGTCCAGTTCATCTGAAGCAATAGGAAAACAAGATACTAGACCCTGAAGAATTGATGACAGAAGAGAAGGAGCATTCCCTGTACAGACGAGAGATTGTATGAATGGACTAAAAATATCACTCACATTTAGGTTGTTTGATGTCTTTTTCAGAAGAAAGGGTGAAGATTCCCAGTGATTCAAAATAAAATCTTCAAAACTAGATTCACTTGCACCAAATAGACTTCCTGTAACCACTTCAAATGGCAAAGCTGCAGTAAGTAAGCAAGAACTAATGGAAATCCTAAATATAGCTTCTGCAAGGTTATTAACCCCAATATTGCTCTTACAATAATGTCCATCTTCGCCAACTTTTATATCACCTGTGACAGCCACTTGATGACTTACTTTTGCCCAGAGCTCTTTCAGAAGGATCAATAGTGCTTCAGAAAGGCTTACAGGCATATTCTCTAGCTGCTCAGCATCACATGCATTAACGAGAATAATAGTTGCACTAAGAAATGCCACTGAAAGTTCATGATGTCCAACCATCCCTATCTTGAGACAGTCGATACTTCCATTGCCCTCAGACCATAAAGATACAGAATTTGAGAATTTTGGAATCTGAATAAATGCGAACCTAAAGAGTGTCAATTATTTAGTTATTTACACAAGTACTTTTAATACTTCAACATCAGACAAAAAAAAAAAAAACTGTTGCATGCATCCAGAATATAAATTGTTTATGCCTAAGAAGCTTTTTCTGTCATAACCGTGATGGAAAATATACAAAATAATTCTAACAAAAGGATCAAAGGTTCTATCTAGCACATGGCAAGCTACAATTTAATCATTCAAAAACAAATCAGATTTATGCGATTGAAAGGCGCAATCAGAAATAACAGAAAGGGTTATTTGTTCAACTTGATGAAAGATGACATGGAACTTCAAGCCTGTGGTACACAAATTGTAAGATTAACAAGTCTATGCATCTGCATGCAGATCTTAAACAGCATATTCATTAAACAAGAGTTAGGGGACGTTAGTTATATTTGCTGTCAACTTCCCTAACAAAACATTGCGTGCGGAAATTTTCACAGCTCAGCAGCTATTTCTTCCATATGCACTTCAGTCCAAGAACTTGATGACAGCAAACCCCCCCGCCCCCCAAAAAAAAAAAACCAACACCAAAAAACAAAGAAAACAAAAACTCCTGCCAAGCGCCAATTGCTGATTGAAAATAAATCAGAGCCAGTGGCCCAGTTTCACATGTAGGAGCTTAGGAATATAGCCAATAAAAAAAAGGTCATAATTGTTAATGCTTACATGAGTTTTTCCAAGGCAGAAAATTTCAGCAGCTGTCGTTGCCCCAAAGTGGTGATAGACAAGTCCAACACAGCATTGCAGGCAGACAACAGAACCTTTCTCTTCGAACTCCCCACCAGCGAGGTTAGACCCTTCAAAGTTTCACAATCAAACGCAATTTCTTTGTTCATGTCCAAAGAAGCAAGGGAAGCGGCGCCCACAATTTCAGCACCGCGGCAGGCAATTTCAGGATACCTACAAAGTGCAAACCAAAAGAGTGAAGCCCCAAGCAACCCAAACAAAACATATACATACACACATACAAAAGAACCACCCAAACAGAATTTGGCGCGTTTTTTAAAGCCAGCGAAGCACAAATTCAGACAGAGAGGAATAGGAAGCTTACTTGGAGTTGAGAAGAGTTGGAAGCAATGCAAGAATGGGTCTGAAATGGATCTCAGAGAGAAGAGAAGTGCGAATTTTACTTAAGCATTTCTTGACTAAGGAAAGGGAGTTGGGTTTGCGAGGTTGAGAGAGGGAAGCGAGTAACAAAGCGAAGATGGTATTGGTGTTATCACATCGAACTTGAAGGCTGCTTGTGGAAGGCTTTGATTTCCTCTTCCTTTTACTCCGTGTTTCTGCAACTCCAAGCTTCACCATTGTTTTGGCAGATGTCATGCCTCACCTCAGATGCATGAAGAGACCCTGCATATGAATGACAATCATCGAGAGTGGACCTAAGGTTTCGATGCAGGCACAATATAAGCCCATAGTTTATGGGTCTGGCCCAGATTGAATTAACTGAGTTCGGGACGAGTCAGAGAAATATATTTTTTTTTTTTTCGATGACAGTCAGAGAAATATTTTTACAGTCCAACAGCTTCATTAAGAAACCTTTTTCACAGAACAATTTACCATAACATTGATGTCTCTACTTATCTTTTGGATTTCCACTCATCTCTTTGAAAAATAATTACGGATTTGTACTCATTTAAAAAATCATTGAGAGAATGATTTCACACAATCCGATGTACGTACGTGAAAGGAGTTTTATCTTAACTTACGTGAAAAATACTCCAAACAGAGTTACCAAACAGAAGCTTTAAAGTGTTTTCCAATTTTCAAAATACTATCACCCCAGAATTTCAAGTAAAAATTAATTTTATTATTAATGATTCAATCTTTGTTCTATTAAGATCTCAATCTGCTCTGATGATACGTGTAAAGAATAGTTAAGGGAAGGTTGTTTTTATTAAGGATATTGAATTTTAATATAATCGAGGTTAATAATACACGTACTAGAGAAAAGTATTGGTTCATTAAAGTGGAAAGGATTGAAATGGTAAAATAAAATGAACTCTAGCCGAGGTTGTAACTTGTAAGCAATACGTCTCTCAGAATGAGCAATTGAGTAATTAATTACTTCTTTTTTTATTTTGTGCAAACATTATGAGATGCAAAATGTATACCCCAAAAAAATCGCTAATTAACTAATGGTTAAAGTATACTTTTAAACATTTATATTTGCGTCAGGTTTCATTTTAGTTTCTCTTAATGAAAAATGATGACTCATCAAATTTAAAATATGCTTTGTCAACATAAAAAAGTTTGAATAATATAATAAATTTGATATTTTAAATTGTATAAAATAAAAAAGTATATTAAAATAACAGCATTAAATTTGATAAGTTAACAATTTCCATTAGGAGAGACCAACGACGTTAAGTTTGAAGGACTAAAAATGTACTTTTTAAACTTAAATGACTAAAGTGAAATTTGACGTAAATACAAAGAACTAAAAGATACTTTAACTTTAACTAATTTTGGATGCTGAATCAAAACCAAAAGGTTAAAAACTTGAGTCAACAAGCATTCATAAAATTAATCGCTAATCAATTTTAATTTGGAATATTTATCTAAGATATAATTTGAATAATTTATTATATAAAGATTCATGATGTTAACTAAATGATAGGCAAATATTCGTAAGTTTTATTTATCTTTGGGATGATAAAAAAAATTTATTGGATAAAATCATAAATTCCGTAGCAAAGATCATCATAGCATTCTATATTTAACGTTTGTTTGCCATCACTTCCTGGAATCTATGTTTGGTTTTAAAATCTAGGTTTTGTCTAAGGATAAAATTTTTTCTGAAAAATTATTTTGGTTATAAAACCTCAGTTTGAAATCTACTTTTTCCTCTTTCCTATTTCCTACTTTTTTCCTTCTTTCCTTTCATTTTTCCTACTTTTCATTCTGTCTCTTTCCCCTTTCATACCCACCTTTTTGCATCAGAATCCGTAAAAAGCTAATAACTTCCCAAACATAAATCACTTTTTAAAACTTAATTTTGCTTTGGAATCTGTAAATGCGATTTTCTAAAACCTATATTTTGTCTCAGACCTGTAAAAATTATTTTTAAAATAACTTCTAAACAACACCTAAACTTGGTACATAAGTTGGCATTATAATATAGTGAACAAATAATTCAAAGATCATTATTATCATCACGATCCTTGGACTTAATTAGTCCCAGAAGCTGGCCAATTCACCACTCTAGAATTGGCCACGACAGTGTCTGAAATTAAATTTAAGAATAATGAACAAATCTTAATAATATCAACTCTCAAGATATAATGCAATAGAAAAAAAAACGAATGAAATTTGAAGGTACAAATAGGATGATTTTATACGTGAAAATCAATTTATATTCTTTTCTCGCACTTTTATTTGCCGGCTATTCTTCTCCTAATTGGTCAGTTGCAATTCTTTGAGGTTCGTTTGGGATGACGGTATTAGTTTGAATTTAACAATTGTAACATTTTTATCTCTTGTTATATATATATATATATATATATATTGGTTTTCAAGTTGCACGAACTCGGGACAAAGGCTAATGCCACTTACATTAGATCAGAACTGTGTAAGAAGCAACAAGGGTGAAGTTTAAAGCGGATGGATAAACGTCAGGGATTGACGAATGAGGAATACTGATACTACCGCTGCCATCTGTGTTGACGCCAAATCTCTCTATCTTACAGTTCCAACCATAGAGCTTCTGCAATGCGTGCTCTTCATCAACTTCAAGCTCCCACACCCATCTCCTACACTCACTCTAAACCCCTAAACCCCATTTTCACTATCCCCATCTCTCGTCCTCTCTTCCCCTCCACGCTTCCTGTCCTTTCCCTGTCAAGCTCTTCTTTTTCTCACCAAGATTCCTACTTTACCTCTCGCCGGAATTTCACCCCCTCCACGCCGCCGTGTTGCGCCAGTCAGTTCTCAGGCAGTGGCAGTCCCGACTCTGAAGAGGCGCTCGAGGATTTTTGAGGACAGAGATGAAGCAGACTATTTTGACAGCGGCAATAACGATGTTGATGTCACCGGGCTTGAGCAAGAAGCGAAGGACGCAGTCCGAGAGTACTCTAAATATTTGTCTAGCGTTTTGACAATTGGTGAGTGATTTGAGCTCAAGTTGTTGAAAATATGGCTTGTATTTGCAAGGAATTAATGAATTGTACACCGATTAAACTGAGAACAATATAAGACAAAATAGGATAGCGACTGGTTTTGACTAACTCAAAAGGGAAAGTGAGAAGTAAAGGAAAAGAGAAGACAAAAGGGAAAGTGAGAGAAGACAAAAGGGAAAGTGAGAAGTAAAGGAAAAGAGAGGACAAAAGTGACCGAGCATGTGAAGGCCTGAAAAGAATTGAATGCTTCACTCGTTCTTTTATTCATGGCACACATATATATACATATATTAGAAAGCAAAGTACAGCTGGCAATTAGTTTTGCAACTTGAGAGATCTAACTAGCTGACTAACTTACTAACTAACTCAGTTATAGAAACTTAACCAACTAACGACTAGTTAACAATTAATACAAATTAAATACATCTGTTACCGCTCTCAAGCTGGAGAGTGTATGTTCTGCAAACCCAGCTTGGATGTGAGATGAAAGAATGGCAGTGGATCCAAAGCCTTTGTGAAGATGTCCGCTGTTTGACTAGAGGAGGGAATTGGTAGCAGGTGAAGAACTTTAGATCGCAGTTTTTCTCGAACGATGTGGCAGTCAATCTCAATGTGCTTCGTACGTTCGTGGAAGGTGGGATTAGCAGCAACATATCTCGCAGATTGGCTATCACAGTACATAGCAGCTGGGCGAGATGTGGCATATGTAAGTCACGCAATAGATAAAGTATCCATTGGATCTCACATGTGAGAGCAGCTAGAGCACGATATTCAGCCTCTGATGAGGACCTG
>JANTPZ010090358.1:0-19296 GCA_025593235.1 Vachellia pachyceras | reverse complement strand
ATATATATATATATATATCATTTTCTAAAATTCCAAGCAAACCATGAAAACTAATACACACTTCAATGAATTGTTGATTAGGGAAGTTTGATTGCACTGGCTTCATTTTCAAAGCAAAATTTAGTGGATATTGTGAGATCAGCTTCTTTACTTAGTCCCATTGCTTATCTTTCTCATATCACCTCTCCTCTTGCAAGAAATCTCTCAGAAGCTTCTGTAGCGGAGGTAATTATCCTTTTGTTCGGTAAATTATATATGTCTATATAGTTCGTGAGTAATTATTTCTAAGTTTTGAAAATTTTAATTGAACTGTAGTTTGAATATATACAAACGAATTGATATATATATATATATATGTTAAGGCTAAACTCTACATAATACACATAGACGTATTTTTTAGGGAGAATTACCCAGAGGTTCCAAGTAAGGGAATGCTTTACAAAATGGTTCTAAGAGATTGTTAATGACAAGTCGAGAAGCATAATTTATAAGTGAATCAGCTACCATTTACAACCTCTTGAGACCATTTTGTAACACATTCCCCTTGCTTGGGACCTCTAAGTAATTCTCTCTATTTTTTATCTACCCATCAGTCTTAACATCAAAGTACCAAAGTACTGTAAAAATTTCAAGTGCTTGACACTTTGTGTGTTATGTCATATAACAGAATTTGCTCAAGTTGGGAGTGTTTGAACTCGACCTCGGTAATAGGTAAATAACTCTATTATATTATCTATTATCTTATCATTTGTAAATTTTCTTAAATAAATTAGTTACAAATTGAGTAGATGGCAGATTAGAAGTTAGGTCCTAAAAATTCAATATAATAATAGTATGATGCCAAAAAATTTGCTGAAAGATATCGTTTCAGTTCTTCAAAAAATGTACAAGCATTTTCATCAGTTAGGGACCCATGAGACTTAAATGTCTGATTTAAAATTAAAATTCATATATTAATTAACAATATGTCTGAATCTAAAGACATATATTATAGGCTCTATTTAAGTTGATATGGTTGAAAAACCTTCCAGGTTTCAAGCAATGGGAAAAGGTGCACAATATATACATGTCTCAAACTGGCATGAATTTTTTTATAAGAATTCATGATATGATAAAGTGGAGAGTGAACTTTAATTTTGTATTTTAATCGCCATTTACATTTCTCATGTTAGGGAATATAATATAAATATACACTACTAATATAAAAATTTGAACTCTCGTAAAAACCACATTTTATTTTAAAATTTGAAATTAATTGCCACAAATCATATCCGTGAACCAATATGTTAAAGGGTACATGTTCTACGTCGCTGGATATAGTTCTAAAAGTTAGGGTCAGTCAAACGTTTGTTTTGATACTAAACATAACCTTTTTTTTTATCTGATACTAAACATAACACATTAGTCCATTGTCTACTAAACTTATGCTTTTTTCCTAAATTCTGCACTTTGCACATAATAAAGTTTTTTTGTCAAGAGAGAATTGTAATGCAAATAATTAAAAAATGTGTTTAAGGGAAACCATTACATTTTTTTTTATCAACAACTAATTTAACTAATGTTTTAATCTAATACAAATAATTATTGAATTCCTACATTTATGATTAGACGAATTATTGATAATTGTGCATATGTGTGTGTGTGTGTCTACAGTGGACATGCATCATAATGCATATGCTACTATTGCTTCTTTTTTTTTTTTTATGCTAAGCACAAACATATCTTGTAGTATAGATTCAAATATTAGTTCATCATATTAATATTAATTTTTTCTAAACATTGATTGCACTTTGCACATAATAATTTGTTTGTCAAGAGAGTAATTTTAATGCAAATAATTAAAAAATGTGTTTTAGAGAAACCACTAAATAATTTTTTTGTCAACAACTAATTTAATTAATGTTTTAACCTATACAGATAACAAATAATTATCAAATTCTTACATTTATGATTATATGGAGTATTGATTATTGCGCGCGCGCGCACACATATATGATATATATGTCTATAGTGGACATGCATGGTAATGCATATGCTACTATTGCTTTTATTTTTTTGCAAAGCACAAACATATCTTGTAGTATAGTATCAATCCTTAGTTCATCATATTACTATTAATTTTTTTTTTTTGTAAACTTTGATTGCACTTTGCACATAATAAAATTTTTTGTCAAGAGACTAATTTTAATGCAAATAATTAAAAATGTGTTTTAGAGAAACCAATACATATTTTTTGTCAATAACTAATTCAATTAATGTTTTAATTTATACAAATAACAAATAATTATCGAATTCTTTCATTTGTGATTATATTAAGTATTGATTATTGCGCACGCACACACATATAGTGGACATGCATCATAATGCATATGCTACTCTTTCTTTTTTTTTTTTTTTGGCTAGGCACAGGCATATCTTGTTGTGTGATGCATTGAGCCCATCATATTGGTATTACTTTTTTTTTTTTTTGTGTTTAGGAACTCCGTTGGGGTAAAGGAGTTCCGTTGGACGCGGAGTTTACGAATTTTTAGTTGGTTTTGTGGATTTCAAGATGGTTTTATGGATTTCGAAATGACTTTTATGGATTTTGAGATGGTTTTGTCTCGGCTTGCGTGCTTCTTTTTTAGAACGAAGTTTCAACTGATCGTCCTTCTCATGTATGAACAGGAGCTTTCTTGGGCGGTTTCTGAAACAAGTTTGCACTGCTAATAATTGCTCCGACTGGATCAACCTATATACAGGTATTTTCAATAACAATGCACTTGTTTTTATTAATATTGTAAATTATCCATACTGATATTATAGGCCTGCATTTATTTAGGACCAAGGAAAATATTCTATGTTGATATTGACGCATTTTCTTTATGAGTTTAAAAAAATGAATCTTAGTATTCAATCATAGTGTTATATCATGTTAAGGATTTTAGGAAAAATTAACCTTTTAGTCCATGAATTTTGGCTCAATGTAATTCAGACCTGTAATTTTGACTTGATTGTAACTGAGTCCATGAACTTTGACTAATTATAACTCACTCCTTATAATTTTAACTATTTTATAATTTAGTCTCTATATTTTAAAAAAGTAATCATACATATAATAGTGACTAAATTGCAAAATTGTTAAAATTATAGGAACTGAGTTACAGTGAATTAAAGTTTAATAATTGAGTTACAACCGAGTCAAAACTATAGTGACTGAGTTGCACCAAATTAAAGTTTAAGGACTAAGTTATAATATAATAAAAAGTTATGAAGCCAAAAAACTAATTTCCCCTAGATTTTAATACCTCCGCGGCTCCGCGCTCGTGCACACAAATAATATACATTGACTAATTTTTATTTTTAAAGTGAATGTAAATAACAAAGCTTTTCAATGTTATAGAAGAAAAATAAACATTTTAGTATGGTTTCAGGTCCAAATTGCTGCCAAAGCCCTTCACTGGCCACAATATCTTTTGGCCATGAACCTCAATCAACATCTATGAAGAACCAGGTCCAACTCTCTCAAAGTGAGTATCCATGTGGGTGCGTTCATGTAATATTTATTATTATTTTAGCATCTAACTATGTGTGTGTGTGTTTGTGTATGTCTTCTACAGTGATCAGAGAAGGGAAATAACAATGTTTGATTACAAGGACAAAGATGAGAATACAAAACACTATGGACAATCGAGCCCTCCCCTTTATGAAATGTCAACAATCCCCTAATGATCTTCCTCTGTTCCTCAGCTATGGAGGAGTTGATGCTTTATCTGATGTTCAAGATGTGAAACTTCTGTTACAAGACCTTCAAGGCCATGATCAAGACAAGCTTGTTTTGAACTTTGTAGATAAATATGCTCATACGGATTTTATTTTTGGTGGAAATGCTTAGCAACTTGTGTATAATCCTCTTGTCGCCTTCATTCAGCGTTATTGATGTGACATTTTGTAAAGAAAAAATGTACTTCATTATATAACTCTTGGAATTAGATTACTTGCAATAAGCTGAAGGGTATTTGTTAGGGATTATATATACCCTAGAGCAATCATTTGGATGCATAGATTGCAATTGCTTTAATATAAGAGTATTATTATATTCTTGTAATGGTTACATATTTAGCTTCTAATAAGATCCAAAGGTATTTATAGAATTATTCTAAATGTCGCTGATAAATATTTATTGGTCCACTGTGACGTTGACTATTGATGATAATGTATATAATACAAATCAAAGTCATTGGTACTTTTAAATTGATACAATGTTGTGATGGTAAAAAAAAAAAAAGATACCATGTTGCTAGATTTGTCTTACCACTACATGAACTATTGATTTTGGTTAGATAGCAGATTTATTTTAATTTTAAATAAAAATTTCAATCTACTTTATCTAAATTTATAATATTTTTTTTGAAGTATCTTCGTTGGTTATAAATATGAAAGGGGATTTCGAATAATGCTTCTTCTAATACAAAAAACAGTTTAATACACGTATGATAGTTTGGCAAAAAAAAAAAATACACGTATGATAGAAAAGGAAAATGATCAGGATTTATCAAACACTTGAAAAATTAACCATAGTAAAAAAGAAAAAAGAAAAAATAGCTCAACTAACCATTCATTGACGATTACTCCCTTCTATCTTTGTATTCTTTCTTGTGTGGAGCTTAGTTGTGCCACCCTATTTAGACTCTAAATTTTCTAGTGGTCCGAACTAGTTTAAATTCTTACTTGAACTTTACAGGATCAGCTCACGGAGTTTCAGAGATTTGATTCGGATCTGAACTTGGATTTGTTCGGTATGTTTTCCCCCTTGTTTAAATTCCTTCACTATAAATACAAGTGACGAATACAGTCTCACTCGAGAATTTATTAGCGATTTCACAAAGCAATAATTGATTAGAGGAAGCGATACATTATACAAACACTTCTCATTCATTCAGTACGTAATACCCAAAAGCCTCCCGCAAATCATGTAGCTTACACTCTATTCCAATCTAAAAATCCCAGCCTTTTCACCACTTTATTGGCTCTATTCCTGCTGATTCGTGGTTCTAAAAGACAATCAGTTGAATTCATGAGAAAGATCTACCACCCTTCCCACAACAATTTCAAGATAAAATTATCATACAAACATCTTAGCAATAAGTTCAAAGAGTACCTTTAATGATTAGGTGGTTTCGCTTTGTGCTTGGTCACTGCTCCCAAAACCTCCACTAACCTCTGGTTCGCATTTTGCGCTCCATTGATTAAAAGAATATTATTGTTTCCAACAAGAACGTTGCCCACTCTCTTCTCTGGGAGGAGTGATGGACACAAATCATAAGAATTAGTGTAAAGGAGTTATATTGTTTCCAGATATGTTGCCACAATTCCTCCCGTTTCCCAAAGGGGTCTGATTTTTTTTTTTTTGGGTATACAAAGGGGTCTGATTTGTCAAAGTAATAGCCTCTACTTGGACCAAGTTTTCCTTTACTATACACAACAATCTTCGGCCCATGTTTCTTTAGTTAGATCTTGTTTTCAAGCTACTAGAATTGAGGTCCATTCTACTTGACTTATCAATTCCCACTTGGGCCTTTATTGTTTACTCACACTCAAAGGTCCAACAATCTCCTTTCCCTGTAACCAAAAAAAAAAACAAAAAAGAAACAATCTCCTTACAAGTGATATGCTCTTCCACTTGGGGTTTTCATTTTGTCTCAACTTTCCTTGACTCCCTTTGCTCCCTCCACTCTCATCATACCTTGTGTTTTTGTCCTTCCAATGGCCTCCTTCTAGTTTCAACCGAAAGATTAAGGTTTGTTGGAATATGGGCTAATCCACCCTAGTTGGATTAGGCCCAAAATGTGTTTTGGGGTAAAAACGCAAATAAGAGAATATGTGGGAATAAAGTTGTAATATTCCCAATTGAATGAATTTGAAATTAAAATAATTGAGATTTGCGTTGGAACGGTTGAGGAGTGAAATGTGCAGAAACGGTTATTTCCTCTGTCCCTTTATTTGAGGACTATGAGCATACGTGAAAACAAGTGCATAGAAGGCTCTCTCCCCACAAAAGGTTTTCATTCCTCCTTTGTGAAAAGCTCTCCCTCTCCTCCGTGCTTTTGCTGTGTCTCATATTCGGATCCATACTCATGATCCACATTCCGCGTGGGTATCTGCAGTATATGTTCGACTTGTCAGGTACGCCCGAATCCTTCTCTCTTCTTCATTTCATACTAGTTGATTTGCCGTGACTGCATGGGCATGACGTCTTTTAAATGTTTGTACTAGAAATCCCTTTCACAAGACCAGCACAAGACAATCTCTCTTCGTGTAGCTTGAATCTGGTTACTATGCCTCATATGTCCTATATTTAACTAAAAATACACTTTCACTTGACAAATCTAATATATCTAATATTCCATGTGGCCTCTTCTGCCCTTTCTTTCTTTTTTTTAATATATTTATTTCGAATTTTGATTTGTTTCGATAAAGATCGGCTGGCTCAGCTAGTAAGGCATTGGACTTACGTACTAGTGGTCGCGGGTTCAAAGCTTGAGCAGGGCACTCCTGCGTTTTTTTATAATTACTTTTTTTTTTGGGCTTGGACCTATACGGCCCAATGCGTTTTTTGGTTTTTTTTGAACGGTTCGGGCCTCTCTGGCCCAACCTCTTTTTTTAATTCTCGATTTTGGGCCTCTCTGGCCCAAACCGAAAACAAAATATTTTTGTTGTATTGGGCCTCTTTGGCCCTATTTTTTAATTTTTTTTGTTGAGTGGGCCTATCTGGCCCAATCCGAAAAAAATTCCCTTTTTTCTTGTTTTTTTTGGATTGGGTTGACCAGGCCCAATACATTTCTGGTTCGGGTTAACCTACCCTATTATGACTTGTTTCGCTCCCTCAGTCGCCGCGCCTTTTTTAACTTTTAGCCGGTTACTATTCATTCAAAGGATCGATGCATTTTCCGGCCATATCTTCGCCGTCTGATGTCCGTTTTTCGTGTTCTAGGTGTCCATTTCTTCGTTTCAACAAGATCTACACAATGGGAGTACTTTTGGAGCCTAATTCTTTCTCCTTTTTTGAAAAAGCGTGATGGAATTTGTAACTCATTTTTCTTTCGTAACTCCATCATCCGATGTCTGTTTTTCGCATTCTTGAAGAGCTCTACACTATGGATATGTTTTCTAAGCCTTAGGACATCATTTTTAGAGAACCTAGATTTGGATCTCCATTATTGGCTTCATTTTCCTGTTTCGTTTTTTGTTTTCATCATTTCGGTTTAGAGGCATATGATTTCAGACCACATATACACATAAATAACAGACATGCTTGAAAAATGAAACGGCATGCTATAAAGGAAAGTTAGAAATATACATACACATTACATCTCAATGAACATGCTTGCGATAATTCATGAACAGTGAGTAAAATTGCCTCAGGAAACTATTGGCTCTGATACCACTGAAGGATTTCGGGCGTACATATAGATTGGTTGAGCAGATGCTTCCATAGATATCCACGCTTGTTGAGGATCACAAGGGTGGATCCAAAACGCAATACATAGAAAATGCACAGAGGAAGAGAGGGGAGGAGGGGAGGGGAGTCTTTTTGCAGAGAAGGGACGGGAGAAAATTTTCTTCGTGCATTATGTCTACCCACTTTAGGGAACCACTTCCCCTTATAATAACTTCCCCGCTCTTGGTAACCATTCCCACTAATTATTTGATTTAGAATTTTAAAATCAATTTTGGAAAATTGCATTTTAACCCCACAAGAGTCCATATTTACGCATTCGACCCAGCACATGGATTTGGGCCTAATCCATCAAGGGTGGCTTATATTCCAACAGTTTGCCTAAAAAATCTTAACCTCTGCCTCCTCTACATCTACTAGCGCAGCTAAACAAGAACTGGTTATAACGTCACTTTTCTTCTATGACTCACTAGACCCATCTTTTCATTCAGGTCTACTTGTTGCTCCATCATTCTTTAGTAATCGGTGTTCACAGGCTTTTGTACAAACATCCATGGTCTAAGCTGCTCATCTTGGTTGAAAGGGAGATTTCTGGTGACATCTTTGGTGGTTCATGCAAAAATGATGCCTTAAGATTTTGATTTGGCATTGAGCTTAAAGAAACTCTCCAAGCATACATAGTTCTCCCTCTGATGGCCATTGCTACTGCACACAAAACATATTAAACACATTACCCAATCATGCAGCATAACAAAGTAATGACATATTTGAGATCCTTACCCATGCTGCAACATGTCCGAGTGGGTTGTGAATTGGCAACCATCTCTACCCAAGGATTCTGTGTTGAGCTGTGATCCATGGATCTTCAAATAAAAATTTTGTTCAAATGTTCCTTCAATTTGTGAAAACTAAATCTTGCTCCCAAAATAGTGAGGATCAAGGAATTGTTCCATGGTTTATGCACCAGTCATCGTACTCGTCTTGCGTAAGGGGGATCACTGAATAGATACTCTTGAGTTGTTTTAAATCTTCATATGGTTCTGGGATTTTCAACTCTTGGTCTAGCAAATCTGATACTAAAGGTTCATCCTCCATCCTTGAAATGTCATATGCTACTCCATTATACTCAGTCCCCTTAAAACCCAACAGAGAATATTTACATTGGTTATTGTTTTTTTTTTTTGGTTTGAGTCTTCTGTAGGTTCAGTAATTTCCATTTTGCACTTTTCAGCGTATCATTCTCATTAACATGATGGAGTCTTCTTCGATCTCCTTTTTTGGCTTCTTTGTCCTTCCAGCAATCACAATGGGTTGGGCGTGAGTTTCAAGAGAGAGCTCCAAAGAGCTACATTGGATTGCCATCTCGTAACCACACTCCACGGACCACGGATGTGTTTTTTTTTTTTAATTACAGAAAATATTCTGAAATATTTTCTTTCCATTACTTAAATAATAAACGAAAGCCTTTAGCCCATATACACAAATGGTCTTGGGCTCTAATCCCTCAATGGTGAACTTGAACTCAGTGAAAATAAGTATTTTCAATGATTTTAATTAGTGACTAAGCGAACGAACAAACAATTCTATGAATTCCAACAAAGAGAGTAAAGTTATCAAGATTAAATAAATTATTTGACAGAAAAAAATAAATATTTTAATAAAAAAATAAATACCATTATTTTATTTTAAAAATTGAAGGAAAATTAGAAAGATAGAAGTTTACTATATATATTGCGTCAATTTAAGCGAGTGAAATAATAACACGACAGTCTTGAGTTCCTAATAGCTTTTTTTCCCCCTCGATTCATTGATGTAATATCCTATAATTGTTCAACTTTCAACAACTTATTAGTCAAAGTTTGGGGAAAAACCAAAGCATTATGCAAATATATATTCCAATGAACACAAAAGCTCGAAACCTAACGGGCACGTCATGCCAAGAATGAAAGATACTTTGAGAGATTTAAAGGAACCGATCAACGCCAATTTTGAATTCAAAAGTGTTTGAACCGTAAACTACGATATAACCCTCTGCTCTGTCCTTAATATACTGCATATATATATCGAATGTACATGAAATCTAAATCATTCTTGTTTCAGTAATAGGGCATAATCATCAACTTGTAAATATGGCCGAGAAAATTTTCTTAACTTTTCTTTCAATAGTTCTATTATGCACCATTTCAGAAGCACAAGGAAGAAAGTCTCTTTACTCATTTAATGGTGAAGATGAAGCGCCTTCATTTTTCCGAGGTGATAGTGATGGTATATGCAAATCAATGGTGGAGACACAAGGCTACAAATGTGATGAACATAAGGTATTTCATTTGTATATTTTCATTATTAGAGCTGTTTTGGTCATGCATGCTTGACGGGAAAAATTCCGAAATGGTTTTTCTGCAAGGTTGTACAGAACTGCAAGTTTTTTAATTTTTTTGTTTTGACTTCTTAAAGGAAAAGATTTAGGTAAGTTCTCTTATTAATGTTTACAGATTAAATTTCTCAATAAAAACATAATATATTTATGTTTTATTTGAAGTGTATTATACATATTTTCATTAAGTTTTATTAATAATACATATACAGCTCATTTATTTTCAACGTCAATATAAACCTTTCTTGATTTTAGCTAAAATTACGCGAACCTTCCCTGTGTATTTTATTGACCTGCATACCATTCTTCAAGCAAAGAACAAATTGTACAAACCTCCCTTAAAAATTTATTAAATTAAGCTACGTACACAGATTTTCATCTATTTACAAAATGCACTCAAACATCCCTCTTGCAAGAGCATTTGATGAGCAAAAATAAAGGAACATGTTTCGAAAATAGATGGGGATCATATGTACGATTTTGGAAACAGCAAAGAGATTTGCGT
Organism: Vachellia pachyceras; assembly: GCA_025593235.1. Lineage (NCBI taxonomy): Eukaryota > Viridiplantae > Streptophyta > Magnoliopsida > Fabales > Fabaceae > Vachellia > Vachellia pachyceras. Next base: position 8,979 of record JANTPZ010090358.1, on the reverse strand, counting down.
AATTAAGGAATTTATACTTTTTTTAAACATCAAATCATCTATCTAAAACTGTAAAACATATTTATCAAAATATTTTCAATAATCAAACAGCTAAGTATCCAAAAGTTTCACATGATTCTTCCTCCTCCTCCTCCAGATCTCATGTCTAATTAAGGCCAATCATGTCTTTTAGAACGCAAAAATGTTGAAGAATGGGTCCTTGGTTATTATTGTTTTATGAAGCTAAATTAACTTGGTTATTATGTGGACATGAACCGGGGATATTCAGGTTACAACTAAGGATGGTTTCATTCTCAGCCTTCAGAGGATGCCAGCGAGGCGATCTGGTGAAACAGCCGATAAGCCTCCTGTTCTGTTGCAACATGGGATCTTAAGTGTAAGCTGCTTCAAAAATCTCATCCTTTTATTCTGATTCATGGGTACTAATTCATCATCACACTTTACAGCATGTAAATAATTTTCATTTTGGTACAACTATATAATATTTGTTACCGTCAACCAATTAAGATTTGAATATTATTGGTCTCAATAAGATTAGCTTTCTCACATGCATGTTATTAAAACCCAACTTAGGTTAACGTATGTTAGACCAATCAACATATGAACTAGTTCATGACTGATCCAATCAAGAGTTTTGGAAAGGTCTATGTTGGATGTTGTATTTTCTCTCTCTTTTCTTATGAAGTCTAAAACAATGTCATTTTATGTTTTTTTTTAAAAGAAAAATGGAAGTCCGTCATATTTATACTGTAGCAACTCTGTTTTTGTTGAATTATGTGTAGTAATACATGAATGTTCGATTTACTTTGGATTATTGTCTTGTTTATTTAAATATTATTACTCTTTTTAATGTTATATATGAATATTTTTCTTGCATATTTTAATTATAATTGAGTTGCTCTATTTCAACCACAGTTGACTCTTGACTTTTAGGCCACTATCTAAAATCGATTCAATGACCGATCTAATTTTGAGTGCCTTGCTTTCACATGAATTTTTCATCTAGGAAGCTCAAATCATCACCTTGCTTTGAGAATATTGACTCGGTTCTAATCAACTTAACTACCATTAGTACAATTAATTTTCTTAATTGTTTTTGTTTTGTGATTTTCAGGATGCCATAATATGGCTATTCAATTCTCCTGTTGAATCCTTGGGATTTATATTAGCCGGCAATGGGTATGATGTATGGCTTGCTAATACTCGTGGCACTAGATATAGTAGTGGACACACATCGCTGACTCCTAGTGATAAGGTACTTTATTGTATTAAATTCAAAATATATACATATATATATATATCGTGTTTATATCTTGTGACGCTTTTATTTATTTTTATTTTCTTATTTTAATTTTAGGCTTATTGGGAGTGGTCATGGGACGAGTTAGTCTCTTATGATCTTCATGCCTGTGTCCAATATGTGTACAACCAAACCGGCCAAAAGCTTCACTATGCAGGTCATTCTTTGGTGAGTATCTCAATTTTTAGTTCAAACAAAAAGAATTAATTACCGAAAAATTGAATAAGAGTTTACAATAATAAATTATAGTATAATAAATGGCAGGTTTATACTCGTTCCATGTTATTAGGATTTTTTATTATTAATTCTTTTATTTGGGGCCTCGTAGAAATTCAACCTTATTTTTTGATTATTACATTAATTACAAGGAGTCCAGTTTGAGTATTTAATGCAACGTCGTAATGATATTTGAATAACCAAAAGTGAATTTAGCTAGATGGCCTAAATTTAAAGCTTTCAATCTATAATTTCTTTTAAAATATTAAATTCATTTTTTTAAGATGATAGGGCGACAATTAAAATATTATTTTCAATCATTTAAGTTTTTCCTACATACTAACATAAGAAATATAAAAAATTAAGTTTTCAATTTTTAATCAGCTGGAAGGTTCGAATTTGTCAAGAAACCTAGTATCTATTTAGAAGTCATAAATAGTGTGCTTTATTATTTAATATTAGGTTAATATGCAAAAATACTTATGAACATTTACCAAATAATGTTCCACATTACATACTTTTTAGAGTTGTAAAAAATATCAATGAACATTCAAAATATGAGCAAAAATACCATGATTGTTTAATATAACATAACATCATTTCTTGTTGCGGTGGGGCCTACACAACTTTTTTCGTATGTATTTGTCACAGCATTAGCTTATATTTAACCGACATGTTATTTTTGCTTTCATTTCGAATTTTCATGATACGTTACACTTCAAAAAAGCATATGATGTAGGATTCATTTTGGTAAATATAATGTGTATTTTTGCAATTTAACCCTTTAATATTTACTAATTACTAGCCATATACATTGATAAATATATATTGAAAATTCAGGGAACTTTAATGGCATTAGCTGCATTCTCTGAGGGGGAGCAGGTGAATATGATCAGATCTGCTGCTTTGCTTAGTCCAATTGCTCATCTCCATCAGATTCCTTCACCAGCTATCAAACTTGCTGCTGAGATCTTTCTAGCTGACGTAACACACTTCATACCCATCTTATTAATATTCTTACTATCTCCCATCCTTAAGGTAACAATTAGGTAACTAAATTAAAAAGATAAAACAAAATTAGTTAAATTAGTTTATTTGTAACAAATATAGGTTGATTTTTATAAAATGCACTCTTTCACCAAAACCATCATTATATGGAAACCCTTAATGTATACAATTGTTAGGATACTTTGAGAACAAAATAAATTAAATTTGGGAGATAAAGTGGATTGAGACCTTATAATTAAAATGAAATCCAATCCCAAATTAGATTTTATATTAAGTATCAAAAGTAATATTATTTGTTGGTTCATGAGAATATATATTGCAAATTAAATTAACACTTGACTCAAAAGTCTTCAAATTCTCTGTATTACAGGTTCTGTATTGGTTAGGCCTACGCGAGTTTATGCCAAAAGGGTAAAAGAAATTTCTTTTCCTTTTAAAGATATTGAACTTTATTACCAATCATTTACGTATTTAATTTAGAACGAATGAGGTCAAGTATTATGGTCATTCAAATCAATATTTACACCATTCATTGATTCACATATATGGTAGAAAAAGAAAACATTAACCATTAATAGTTTGCCTTTTTTCCTTATAATGATTTGATCATTTTTTCCTTAATACGTTCAAAGACCAATATATGAACTTATGGAATAAGGAATAAAAAATACATATACAATCGAATTTTAATTTTGGTCTCTATAGTTTCAAATTGTATTTTTTGTCCTTATAATTCCTTAAGGGTTTGGTTTGAGTTAATGTCATTAATTGTAGGAATCAAAACTAAAACTCATATGAACCTTGTACTTTTAATGCGCTTTATTTTTTATATACATATTTTTAACAAATTTTGATTTTGATCGTTATATTTAACAATACTATTAAACTACCAAGTCAGCTTAAAATTATTGGAACCAACGACTACAATTTGAAATTATAGAGTTGATACGTCAGACCGGTGAACCAATGGCTCAATTCTTTTTAACCAGTCGAGTCAAGTTTTTTGGAAGGATCGGAAAAGTTAGATGTTATACTCTCTCACCTGTGAGAGTTCTCCAATCCAGATTTATCTAATGTGAGAATTCTTGAAACTTTAAACTAAGAGTTTGACTTACGATGCACAACCTACACAACAGGGGATTATTGTATTTAATTGTTCAAATCCATCATAATATGAACAATCCTAAAAGATGAAAAATTAATTAGATTTGATATATACATTGTACAGAACTCAGGAAGCTAATTATATTAATCACCACATGTGAGAAATGTGACATTCTAGAGTTTTACTAATTATACACATAGATATAACTTAAAGAAGTTAGTAAATATTTTATAATTTTTAAAAAATAAAATAATTATAAGAAATAAGATATTTGTGATATGTATAATTATTTTTATAATTAATAGCTATTTTTATAAGAAACCCACCCAGACACAAATTTTTCATACCCATTTCCCAGCTACAATTACCCACGTCTTAGATCGAACTCCTCGGAGGCAAATATTTAAAAAATGTCACACACACACACACACATATGTATTATTATTATTACTACTACTTCCAGTGCCTTGTCATATCGATACACATCGTTGTGCATACCATTATGTTTGAGCTTCTAACATCTTCAATACTCGTTATTCTTTTGATGAACAGACAAGATGCAACCGAACTTTTAGAAAAGATCTGCAAAATTCCGAATATCGATTGTTCCAATCTAATGACAGTTTTCACAGGTATGCTCTAATATGAAATGTTACTGTATTGTTCGTTCTTTCGTTTTTCTTTTTCGAATTACACTCAAGTTCCATGGGAGATAAACTATCTCGATCAGGTCCTAAAAATCATTAAAATGATATGAAGTCCTAAAGAACCTATATGCAATTAAGTTGAATTTTGAAAAGGCAAGTTTATTTGGATTTGTTAATTGGCAATATGATACTTCGATTGACAAGTCAATATACCACTAATGATAAGTTAAAGCGTGACAAGTCATGATGCTTCAATTAACAGGTCAATATGCCACTAATGACAAGTCGGGGTAAAATCTTCTTTTCACAATCCTAATTAATAACACAGATCTTTCGAGACTTCATATTAATTTATCAATTTTTGTGATAATTTGTCTTCTAAGTGATTTTAGTGTAATTCCCCTGTTTTTTGCTGGTGACCTCACGTTTAGACCAGCTAGTAGCATCATGTAGTTAAAGTCACATTCCTTATGTCTTTTTTAAAAAATGAGAATCCCGCATGGTCCATAGGTTATTAAAGTGTCACTTGAGTTTGTTTTATTAATTCTATATTATGACTTTCCTAAATTTCAGGTCCAAATTGTTGCATTAATTCTACAAGGATAGATGTTTATCTTGATCATGAGCCTCAGCCAACATCAACCAAGAACTTGATCCACCTTGCTCAAAGTAAGCCTAGTTCATTTTATAAATATTGCTAATTGATCGAATCCCATATTATAAAAAATTGCTACAACTTGTCAATAAGTGTTAGAAATTGTCCACATTAAATATATTAAATTCGTCAAAAGGAGAAACAAATGAATTAGACATACATTGATTAAAAGTAGAAAATTAATCCAGCTAGTGGTTCAATCAGTTCAAATATTTTTTTTATTGTTGTTTATGCAAAATAGCATCGTCTTTAGGATAATTTTTCTATATTTAAAGATAAAAAAGTATACCTTCGATCATTTAATTTCATCTAAAATATTATTTTGATCCCTTAATTCTCTATAAAATGTCTTTTAGGTTGGTAAACACTTCCACACGTTTAGTTACTTATTGCCTTTGAAATTTTAAATATTAAGATAACATTCTCAAATCCCAGCATATTAAATTTAATTTTAATAAATATAACAATTATTGGCACACAAAACATTATCATTTGAGACTAATGGTATTGCATAGGCATTACTGCGCCTCGTAATTACAGATTTACTCAGTGAATATATTATTTTGATTGAATATTTTGATTCAAATTGGTGATTATTACGAATCTTAACTTATTTAAATTTCAATATAAAGTTATAAAACTTATTAGTAATCAGTAATAACAGTGTTTTGAGTTTATTTTAATACATAAAATATATTACTAATTAGTAAACATTTTTTATTTTCTTGAAAGCTGGAACTCTTTTTTGTGTTTGGGCTACGTTGTGCCAAATATGTTTCTCTATCCAAGAATACCCTTGTAATTTTTGCAATGTAAAAATACTCAAAATTTTTAGTTAATCCACTATTATGTTGGAAGTTAGTTTGTTAAAAAACATTGACATTGATAATGACTTAACTAAATTTAATCCTAGCTAGTAGTGGAGGGAAAAAAAGGGGGAAAAACATATCAGTCCACTTTTTTGTTTTGGGCAATGTTGGGCACTAAATAATGACATACTTCCCAACAAGGATTCAAACCTTAGTTCATTACCTTATAAGTTGTTAGTCTTTTTTCTAGACCCTATCCTCATTAGTATATCAACCTAATTTTGATTGTATGAGTTTGTGTGAATATGCTTGGGTTTCTTTTGTTTTGTTTTTCACTCAAAAAAAGAAACGCTAGAATGATAGGTAATTTATTAAAAACGGATCCGGATCCACCCCCTAATTTTCAATACTTTATTGCATTCCCTTCACTTCTCATCACAATCGTTTAATCAATTTTAAATGATATATATTCAACATCAAATTTTTTTTTCTTTACATCAATTCTAAACCGCGAAGATAATTTTCACGGTTTTGAATTTATTTTCCATGATTTTAAATTTTACAAAAATTTTATAAAATATTTAATCTGAACCATTTAAATTTTTTTGACCGAATGAACCATTTAAATTTGACCAGATGGTCTAGATAAGAAATGAAGATGAAGTTGAAGAAAAAAAAAGAAACCGAGAGAAACCACCCATACTTATTTGAAAAAAAACTTTATATATATATATATATATTCTACGTGTGTTGGGATTTTGTGCAGTGGTTAGAAATGGGAACATAGCGATGTTTGACTATGGAGATCAAGCACAAAACATGCAACACTATGGACAAGCCAGTCCTCCTATGTACGACTTGACCGATATTCCAAACGACCTTCCTCTTTTCCTCAGCAATGGAGGGAATGATATTCTGTCAGATATAAACGACGTTGCCGTTTTGCTTGAGAATCTCAAAGATCATGACAAAGACAAGCTCACGGTGCTTCTCGTACAAGAATATGCTCATGTTGATTTTGTCATGGGCGTCAATGCCAACCAAGTTGTTTATCAGCCCATGATGGACTTTTTCATGCAATATAATTAAAGGGAAATTACTATTAGGTCTCAAGTAAGATATTTTTTATTATTAAAAAATTTCAATTGTCGTTTCTTATATTAAAACCTGTCATTACACACTCATTGGTTCTTATTGTACTTTTGGGTGCATAAGTATTTTTCTTGATATCTGATAGTAATTCTCCCAGTATAATTAACTAGCATGCCATTTCGGTTTTTTTCCTCAATTTTTTCTTTGATTTTATTTTTGCTGTAAAAGGAAAAAAAAGCATCCACCACCAACTTAAGTTTGTTTTTATCTGGTGTATAAAACAATTTCTACACTAGTTAATGCGAAAACAATATAGAAAGTCATGTGTTACACTAAAGTAATGAAAATAGTTGGTGGTTAAATTCCTAACTTTGATAGATGGAATGAGTTTAGGTAGAAATCTACCATTTGTTATCAATTATATCTCAGAAAAGGTTGTCTTTATTTTTGATATATAATATTTATATAAATCAAAAAGGGTAAAACTAAACAATTTGTCGTTAATTCGACATGGTATTTATTTTAGTGGCATCCACATTAGGCGGTTTTGTCTAGTTATGGGGAAAAAAAGATAAGCAACAACAAAAACAAAAAAGATTTTTCATAAAGGGGGAAATTCATATGGGATTAACCATTAAATATTTTTTATAAGCATATGTATATTTTCAATAGAGACAATTATATTTAAACTATTGTCAGACACTTAGTAGACACTCCTCTTAATGAAAATTCAAATATTAATTTGCTATGTTATGAGAAGTTAGCCCCTTCTACTAGATTCAACCCCATTAGTGTCCTTGTATTTCGTTCTAATGGTTTAATATAATGAATCTTCCTTGAAAAAAAAAATAATGTATTTGACTTTTAATTAAAAAATAAGGAAACATCAAATCACCATGCAGCTACATTTGCAAAATTCATCAATCGTGCATGTTTATCTTAATTTCATTGAGTAATAATAAAACAAACAAGGTTAATTAAATATGGTAAATGTATGATTTTGAGACTAGAAACAACTTCTGATATATTTTGTTATCTCCAATTAAATATTTTACATAAGTTAAGAAAGTTAGTTAAAGATTTGTGACTTTTTTGTAAAATCTGAAAATTATCTTCAATAAAAGTTATTAGATAGAAGAGTTTGGTTATTTAGTTAGATGTCTTAATTATAGATTAGTTAAGGATACTAGGGGAAATGAATTAATAATGATTGGGACAAAATATCTTACCTCGTTTGATTTTAAACATAATAACCCAATAACTAACATACATGACCCTGAGGAGGATCGGAAAGGGGATACCGAGGAAGGTAAGGTAAACAAAGGGATATACGTAGAAACTTTTTTTATCTTATTCTTATATATTTAATTATGCACGCTTGTTTGAACCATGTGATGTGCAAATATGTTGCCGTAAATTATTGACGTATGATGATGAGGTGGAACCTCGTTCCATAAATTATTGCCATATATATTTGAAAACTTATTAAGGTGGGATCTCATTATGTCACTACTAGAAAATCACATATTAGCGAGGAAAATTAGCGACAACTTTGATGTTCCTCTCTAAATAACCCAATTAGCGAGGGATTTAGAGAGGATTATTAAATTCCTCTCTAATTTTTAAATTAGCGAGGAAAATTAGCGACGACTTGAATATTCCTCTCTAAATTTTCTAATTAGCGAGGAATATTATATTCCTATCTACTTTTTTCAAATTAACGAGGAAAATTAGCGACGAGTTGAATATTCATCTCTAAATTGCCTAATTAGCGAGGAATATTAAATTCCTCTTTAATTTTTCTAAGTACTTAATCAACTTCCACTTCCCCTACTTATTAAATTTTTACAGGAATTTCTCCTTGATGTAGTAAATAGGTGAATTCAGTCTTAATGCTCAAATACTTAGTCCATTCGTTGCTTGTATTATTTTTTTCTAAAAAAATCTGTTTAATTTTTTTCAAATAAATGTGAAAAAATAATAATAAAGAAATTATATGGATCAGACTCAATTGTTTTTGGATCCATTTTTAAAATACAAATAAAATTCCTCTAGGAATATAATAGATATATACATATAGCAAAACTTGTTAAATATTTGTGTGATCTATTTTTGATGTTAGGATTGAAATATGTTTTAAATAAATG
>JANTPZ010090357.1:0-33485 GCA_025593235.1 Vachellia pachyceras | reverse complement strand
ACATAACATAAAGGCGAACCATTTATTAGTACCTATATCTATTCATATAAAAAGTGATCATTAAGTACTTATTTTTATTAGATAATAAAATAAATGTTATTGTATATTTATTATACATATGGAGAAGGTAGTGAATAAACTTACTTTTCGGAGTATAATAATCTTCGGGGGATCTGTCGCAGGATACTAGGAAGCTTTGACAAAATCAAGTTGACCAAAAGATTTGAGATTATCTCCAGACTTAGGATGAGGTTGGAGTGTATCTTGAAAAACAAATCTTTTTTGCCAAACATGATTCCCCGAAGTGGAATTCCCAGGAAGCTGTAACTTAGGGCCAGTTTGGTTTAATGGAATTGGCCCGCATGGATATGGATATGGAGATGGAATTGATTTCCACCTCCATGTCTGTTTGGTACGCATAAATGCCTCTGGAATTGGCTTTCACATGAAAGCCAGTTCAACCAAAATAATTGGAATTGATTTCTATATGCTAACCCATGGAAATCTAACAAAAGTGATCATTAAGTACTTATTTTTATTAGATAATAAAATAAATGTTTTGTATATTTATTATACATATGGAGAAGGTAGTGAATAAACTTACTTTTCGGAGTATAATAATCTTCGGGGATCTGTCGTAGGATACTAGGAAGCTTTGATAAAATCAAGTTGACCAAAAGATTTGAGATTATCTCCAGACTTAGGATGAGGTTGGAGTGTATCTTGAAAAACAAATCTTTTTTGCCAAACATGATTCACCGAAGTGGAATTCCCAGGAAGCTGTAACTTAGGGCCAGTTTGGTTTAATGGAATTGGCCCGCATGGATATGGATATGGAGATGGAATTGATTTACACCTCCATGTCTGTTTGGTACGCATAAATGCCTCTGGAATTGGCTTTCACATGAAAGCCAGTTCAACCAAAATAATTGGAATTGATTTCTATATGCTAACCCATGGAAATCTAACAAAAGTGATCATTAAGTACTTATTTTTATTAGATAATAAAATAAATGTTTTGTATATTTATTATACATATGGAGAAGGTAGTGAATAAACTTACTTTTCGGAGTATAATAATCTTCGGGGATCTGTCGTAGGATACTAGGAAGCTTTGATAAAATCAAGTTGACCAAAAGATTTGAGATTATCTCCAGACTTAGGATGAGGTTGGAGTGTATCTTGAAAAACAAATCTTTTTTGCCAAACATGATTCACCGAAGTGGAATTCCCAGGAAGCTGTAACTTAGGGCCAGTTTGGTTTAATGGAATTGGCCCGCATGGATATGGATATGGAGATGGAATTGATTTACACCTCCATGTCTGTTTGGTACGCATAAATGCCTCTGGAATTGGCTTTCACATGAAAGCCAGTTCAACCAAAATAATTGGAATTGATTTCTATATGCTAACCCATGGAAATCTAACAAATTCCATAGAATCCTCATTTTGCCCTTCTTCTAGCAACCAGCGACGGCACACCCACATTGGCCACCCACGACGGCGCAACCTACCCACGATGACACCCCATGATGGCAAAACCATCGACAACGCAACCCCTTTGAAATCGCAACCCACCACAGCGCAGCCCATCGACAGCGCAACTAGAGACGATGAGCAAAACCCATTAGCATAGACCCCACGACGACGGCACCCTATGATGGCACAACCCCCGACGGCAAGCAAAACCCATGAGCACACACCCCACGATGACGGCAACCCAGTGACGACACAACCCACGACAGCGATCAAAACACATGAGCACACCCCACGACGGCGGTACTCCAGTGACGGCACTCAAGCGATGGCAGATTCCCCAACCATTTTCTTTGATTCCGATGCCAGTGGAGAAACATTGAAGGACGAAGACAAAGAGGAATGGTTCTTTTGGGAGGTTTGCTTTTGAAAATGAAAATAAGGACGGGAAGTATTTTTTGGGTAGGGGCATCTTAGTAATTTCACATGTTAAATATAAATATTTAATTAAAAATAATATCCCAACTCCATGTACATACCAAACACACTTTTAAACCTTATTTCCATCTCCATCTCCATCTCCATATCCATATCCATTTCCATCGAAATTAATTCTAACATACCAAACGAGGCATTAGCATTATTACAAAAAAAAAAAGTTCTATTCCTGCGGATTTTAGCTAAAATTCCGCAAGAAAAAAATTTCCTACGGATTTTAGTCTGCAGATATAAGGTTCGTGGAAATTTTTTCCTGCAGATTTGTAATTACCTGCCTATTTTTTATAAGTAAAATCCGTAGGTATAATTGTAGAAAATTAAAATGTGTTTTTTAAATAAATATGGCTATTATTTTCATTAGAAACTCCAAAAAAAATGACTACAAAATTTTTTTTACTATCAAATAAACTTGAATGGTTCAATGTCATCACTAAAAACATATATTTCATCAAGAATTCACTAGACTAAAATATACATATGGAGACCCTCACTACAAAAAAAATGTTGTATTCCTAGGGATTTTCCTACATATGGAGACCTTCACTATTTAAGCCTTCCCCTTGATATTGCCTTTTCAAAACTAGTAGTACAGTTCAATATATAGTAGTACATTCCAATATATCATGTTATGTGGTTCCATTTCTTGATATAGATTTGCACATCTGGATTTCTTTTCAGTAGTACATTCTAGCAGCCCTTCGTCATCCGTTAAAACATCAAGCAATTGAAGTCTCCTTGGCAATTGAAGATGAAAATAAAGCAATATAGGCCACCAAAGGCAATGTTCTTCATGCATATGCTGCAAAAGGATAGCCATTCAAAGAAAAGTGAAGTTACTAATATTATTAATCCTAACAGAATGAATCAACCATACCACTTTAATTATGTTCTTTTTTGCCAAGAAACCGAGAAGCATGCCTTCAAGCAAATCAAAAGTAAAAGTTTCCTAAAATTTCCTTCAAGCAAACCTAAAATGCATAAGCAAAAGTAGAAGCCCCTAAGCGAACCTAAAATCTCATGTTGCTGCTACTTTAGAATGAAATGCAAACACGAGGAAATTTGATACAGGAAATTTTAGAATGCTTAGCTTATATAGAATTCAAATGAATTTTCAAGTGGATCAATTATTCAATTATCAAACGTAGTCAGATTTATCATATTAAATTTGCAGTGGTTGCCACGCGTTGGAATATAATATGTGGGGTTTAGGGACTTGATATAACCCAATGTGTTCCCTAACTTACAAATGAATATTAGGCAAATTAAAGAAGATACATTATCCTTTGCCAAAGACACGTTAGGGCATATGGTTTTAAGTGAAACCTCCTTGTTTGCTTATCTCTTCCACTCGTCATTTCTCAATCAAACAACTATTTGTTCTCAGTACATATAGCAGAAAAGAAGCTTATCAATAATTAAGCTGCAATAATAACCAAACACTAGTGGGAAAAAAAGCTTTTCTCTGCCAAATAATGGAAAAAAAATCCCCGAGTGTATATATGTGTGTGTTCTTACTGTAATATTATAACACTCCTTCAATTATTCATGTTTTTCACATAAGTGAAGTGGTCTAATCAACTCCATGCCCTCCAAATGCTTCTATTTTCTAATGTAATAAAAAACTGATGAGACGGGATTGTTTCTAATTCATATTGCCTATGCCATATCTACTAAGTCAATAATGAAATCAAAGAAAAATATATAAAAATTTCTCTAATTTTCATATTTGATTTGCTCCTTTTGTTTAGGTCATCACTACCTTAGAAGAGCTGCTGCACGCCAAGTTAAAGCCTATTTTCCTATGTTTACCTATTCATCTTCCGTATTGTCCTAGTGATTGCATCACTTTTTTATTATTTTCTCCTATTCTCTTCCAATGACTTATAGTCAATGATTTTTCGGATTAACACCATCTGGGAAGACCCCTTATATCATGTCTAAGTGGTAGAATATTTTTCTATCTACAATACAGTTAATCATTAGCTTATATTTAGCGGCTTGAACCATTTTTATTTACTGTTTTGGTGGGGACTTAATATATCAATTCCTATATTTAAGAGTAAACTTTCCAATAAAAAACATTTTTAGGTTGATTATTTTTTTGTCTCCTGTTCTGTGTTTATTGTGATACAAATAATCAATAGAACAAAATAAAACTTGACATATAATGTATTGGTATATTATTAATTGTTAGTGGTTGGAGAAAAAAGATGTCTGTTGGGAATATGCAGATAAAAAGCTCTTGATAATACACCTTGGATATGCTCAGCAAAGCTGTGATGGGAAGCATTTCATACTTGAGTACATATTCCATCTGGAAAATGTTGCTCAAGGTTTTAACTTAGCTTATTTGGAACTAAGGATTTGTTCAATGGGTTTGTGGCCTCTATGGTTGGGTTTTATAAACTCAATCCCGGTTTTCTTTTTAGTTTGTTGGACGATCCTTTGGATGGGCTTTTTTACCGGAATTTATCTTCATAGCTTGTCTTGGTGTTTGATTGATTTGAATTGCAGACTCCTTTTTGAGTGTAACTATATCTAACTTACTGTTTGTTTCGATGCCTTTAAATATTAAAAATTGTCTCAAATTAGTAAAGCATGATTAAAGACTTGAATATGTTGGTTAGGATGGAATTTTGAGGCTGCAACATTTCCAGATTAAAAAGGAAAGCTGTCCAAGAATTGGAAAGAGGAATAGGAATAGGAATGTGAGGAATCAATCCCCGGTTCTTTTTTACTTGATTCGTGCAATCCTTTTTCTATTTGTTGCATTGATAGTTCTCCAAGGATTTTTTAGAACTGATCAAAAGATTGTTAGTGCATAGCTAAATATGATGCCGAAGGGAATGAGAAGAGCTTCTGAAGAAGGGGGAGAAGAGTTGTTCTGTCATGTAAAATTGTAAAATGAAGAGATAACTGTTCTCTTGTCACTGGCTTCGAACACCCGTTCATGTACACACGTCTTATATTTCCTAAGGCCTGAATGTTGGTTCAAGTAATAATAATAGTTAAACAATTCATATATTAGGAGAAATTTTATTTTAATAAAATACTTCATTGGAAAAGAAAATATATCCAAGTAACATATATATATATATATAAGCATCAAAGCTAAATATCAGGTAAATGGGTTGGTGAATAATTGCAGTTTATTGTTTAGTAACTATCAGATTGTGTTTATTGTTTTTGTTCTATTTCTTGCTATTCCTTTCTCTCTTTACTCAATTGCTTACCTTTGTGCGGATACTCTTTAATTTTATGCAGTGGTTAGCCATAAATAAGGTTTATTTATGCCTTTTGTTCTAATCTTTAAAGACTGCTTACAAGGGGCTGAGTAGTTTGGTAAAGTAGTTAACCTTAAATAAAGTAGTTATTGCTTACCTATGGAAAAGTAGTAAGTTTATTGTTGCTGATTTGAACATTACGTATTGCTTCATATATATTTTGTATGTGTTTTATATCTAGAAGTGTTTGTGATATTTACTATTGATTAGCTAACTTGTACCTTAATTTATTTTCCCATAATAACAATCAGAACAATGGTTCTAGATAATTTAAAAATTTAAAAGATTTAACATTTGTTGGGACGATTTTTATTTATGTATTTATTTTTCAATTAGATAATTTTTTTACTCTCTTTAATGAAATGGAATTATTTTGATGATTTTGAATTATGTGAATATTGTCTTTAATATATTATTAGTTTCCATGTATAGTGTATTTTAATTTCAATTTAGATATTAATTGTTTGATTTTAATATTTATCATATCAATGTGTGTGTGCGCGCGTGTAAATTTTAACATTTTTATTTATTTTAAAAAAATTTATAATCTTAGAGAGTTGCCGCTGATACATTTATTAGAAAGTCACCGTTGATTGTTTACTTTCATTTTCAACCTTCAAATGTCGCCGCCGAAAGTTTTGGCCACAAACACTGTGATATGGCAGCGACTTTTGGTCTCCATTGAAGATATTTCAGCGGTGATTTTTATCGCTGCTGAAAGTCAATTTTTTTCGTAATGATATATAAAGATACATGATTTTAGAATTATAACCCCGTATACAACCCTTTAAATAAACTTATTAGTTTATAAGAATATAACCCTTCAAATAAATTTATTGTTTTATAAGAATATAACCTTTGAAAAATCACATTTCTTCGTCTTAAAAATATTCCAATTTTTTCTTCATCTTTAATTTTGTTAGCGTGAAAAGGAGACAAGAGACATACCCAAAGTGCTATATGAATGAAACTGAGGCATCAAAGTCTGACGCTCGTAGGCACATAAATTCCTTGGTATTTGAAACTTGGAAGAAGATAAATAAAGAAGCTACCAATGCAGCTCAAAGAGTTTCATTCAAATTGCTGAAAACCTTGCTAGAGAATGTCTCTCTACATATATCAACATGGGGATGGCCATACTGTTCAAGATCCTCAAACTATTAATCGAATACTTTTTCAACCTAGCGTAGGAGTTTAGTTTTACGTAACAAATAAATTTAGTTAAGAATATGTATACATGTATTCAAAATAGTGTCGATACGTTGATGTTACTAGAGTCTCGACCACTAGGCATCCAACAGGTAAAGGATAGTTCTAACCTCTGGTTTCATTTTTGAGCTTTGCGTATGTAGCCACTAGAGGTTGCAAAAAACTCGGTAGTAAGGTTCAGTTTAGTCCAACCGGTCAAATCCAATCCAAATAAGCAACATAATGAAATAAGTCCGAACTGAAATGGACTAACTAGCCGATTGAATTGGATTCAAGACCAAGTGCTCAAAACAGTTGGTATGGTTTAGTCTTGCACAAGTTACTTTTTTTTTTCAATTTTTATGTTAATAATGATACTTCATTTTGTTAAATACTAGAGATTATTGATTTATACTAAACTTTTAATATTTTATAGTGTATTGTATATGATTTAGGCTTTTTCTTTGTTATGTTTTATTACCACCTCAAAATTTTGCATTTTGTAATGATGGAAATAAAACAATTATATTGAAATCCTTGGATCAGTGCAATTCCTCGACCCTAATAGTTTCACTATCAGGGGATGTGTTAGTTTAATCAGTGGACTTGGGCTTGATCCCTCGGCGTGCAACTATTTCTTTTATACAAAAAAGTTTAGGTGGGTTCGGCACCGGTCCCCCACCAAGGCCAAGGCACAGCCCCAAGGTTTTTTGAGCGCTTACAAGGGACTTACGAGATGACCTACCAAAGGAGCCCTCACAACGGCAAAGGAAATCAAACCCACCTCCTTGTGGGAGTTGAGCCCGTTCCTTACCATTTATGCCAACTCTCATTGGCGGCGTGCAACTATTTTGAATATTCATTTTGAGTGCTTTTCCCACTAGACGGGGATTTGTTAAAATCCATCCAATGTAGCTCCTCGTTAAAAAAGGATACGTGCAATGGAGACTACCATTAACCTCAAAAAATGAGACCACAAAAAAAAAAAATTTTGTTTAATATGATAGATGGCTGTTTTGTTACGTAATCCACTATTAAGTTTGCGACATTTTGAAGATAGAATCAAAATTTTGTGTAAGTCTTATTTATTTTTTAAATTAAATAAAATGAATCTTTATCTATTTAAAAATAGATAATAAGAAACTAATGTTAGAAATGATTAGTTTTGATGATGTCAAATAAGAGCAAAATGTTTTTACAATGCAAAAAGTTTTCACAATACATATTTACCATGCATAATGATTTTACAATGCATATTGGTTAATCAATATTTATGCATTTTGTTAATTGGAGGATGATTTGGTTAAATAACTCATTTTGAATGTTAAAATGTTTTAAATAGATGTTTTATCATTATACATTGGTTAACCATTCATCTCAGCTTCATTTGGACGCTCAAAACTGATTCTGGAAGTTAATGCTCAAGTATGATGTGTTTTCGGAGCTTCCAGTTAGTCTTTGGAGTCAACATTCGAGTATTGGGCACATAATACTCAAGCATTGACATCTGGGGAGTCAATACTCAAGCACTGGACAATTAATACTCGAGCATTAACCTCTGGGACTCAATACTCGAGCACTGGATCTCTAGTGCTCGAGCATCGGGGTCCTTTATTTTCTGACAGCTTGCTATATGTCTGGTATTTTGATCATTTCTCATAAAATACAACTTTGATTGATGTGAAGCCAATTTCATATAAAACTAGACTCAAAATGCGTTTTATAGACACCAAGAACAGAATCAAAGGATTTCAAATGAAGGAGATATAAATTTCTAAACTTTGTGGTCAAAAATGAACGCATTATTTCTGACCTTTGCTTATTGAATCTATCATAACTTTCTTTATATACATTATTTAGGGATTCCCATTGATATATTATATGCAAGGTTTAGAGTTGAAATGAGAGAGTTATAGTCGTTGCAATTTGAGCTACAAGCTGTGTTCGAGCACTGGATCTCTAATGCTCGAGCATCGGGTTTCAGAATCAGGTTTTCTCCACAAAACATGCCAATGCTCGAGCACTGGCACCTAGTGCTCGAGCACTGAGCTCAAAATTCAGTTTTCCATGTAGTGCTTTCACTCAATACTCCAGCATACGCATCAAGTACAGGTAGCACTCGAGCATTGACACTTAATGCTCGAGCATTGTGTTTCTGGGACGCAATGCTTTCACTGAACACTCCAAGCATTGACTGAAAGCATTGACAGTACTCGAGCACCAGCATCCAATGCTCGAGCATCGAGCCAAATACTTTACTGTTCATCAATACTTTCTGAAAATACTCCAGCATGCAATGCAAGCACACTTTATGCTCGAGCACCATGATTTTAACACTCGAGTATTGAGACATTTCAAAACTTATATTTTTCAATACTTGCACAGAATTCTCGAGCAACCTTATCAAGCACTGTCAGTACTCAAGCACTAAATTCCAATGCTCCAGCATTGAACCTTTCACTTGCAAAATTCTTTCCTTTACTCGAGCACTGACTTAAAGCATTGATTTTACTGGAAGCACTTCATTTTAACACTCGAGTATTCTGATCATCTTTCAAATACTTTCATCTTATGCTCCAGCATTAAATCACAACATTAAACTTTTCTTTGAAATATTCTTTGCAACACTCGAGCATTGAAATGTAATACTCGAGCACTTTTTCTCTGACAGCTGTTGCATCAGACAGCTTCACCTACGCTCTGCCGAATCTTTCCTTATTTGTGTAACGGCTTTTTGAATGTCAAATGCTCTCATAAATGCTTCATGCTTAGACTTATTAAATAGGGTTTGGCATCTCTGAACATGTCTTTGATGTGGGCTCAACAGATAAATTTACAGACAACGGACATGTAGCGTGCCAGACCTATTAATGCTATCATTGGGTATTGAAGCAGAAGTATAACGGAAGCAAAGCACTTTCTAACGGATTAATCTTCTTCAACAAATACTTGCTTCTTTTCAGGACTTCAACGGCTATTCTTTCTCTTTCAACAAACAAATCTGTTAGAGCTGGCCAAGTTTGAAAAACGGAGCAAAGACCTAAAGCTAAACAAAAAATACAATGCTCCTCTCCAACGAATATATTCTGCCAACATCTATAAATATGAGGAAGCAACAAACAGAAAGAAGAGACGAAGTATATAGAGTCACCAAACACAAAACAGAGAGTGTGGATTCAAGGAAATCTCACAATAACTTTAGGACTCTAATATTATACTTCTCCATGAGCTTCAATGTTAATATAATCCGCTTCATAGAGTGAAGCATTTCCCAAATGTAATCACCTCAACCTTTGACAGTAACTTAGGATAGACCTGAGTGAAATAGAGTGTAATCTTACAGATGGTAAGGGGGAGTGATTGTAAAGGTTTCTAAGTGCCAACCGTTACAAACTTGAGTGGGTTTCATAAATGCCTAGAAACATTTATGGGGTTCTCAAGTACCCACCGTGACAAACTTGAAACAGCTTTGCAAGAGTCCATAGTGAACTTGTAGTTGTAATGGTTTTCCAAGTACCTGGTTTAAACTTGGACATTATAGTGGATTGAAAATCTCAGAGGAGTCTGAGGACTGGATGTAGGTCAGAGAGGGCCGAACAAGGATAAATTGTCGTGTGCTTATTTGTCTTTTATCTTCATTAACGTATATTGTTTTTCATGAATGAAATCTGTTTTCAATCTCCAGTATTTTAATTAACTCATGATTTAAATGTTTTATCAACTGAGTTTTGAAAAGAAAATTTTTGAGACACCCAATTCACCCCCTATTGGGTGACAACCATCCTAACAACTACTGAATTTATATTACTTTGTTCACCCAATTATTCACCAACTTACCCAAAATAGTATTCACCAGCAGTACTCGTTCTGATGGAATTTGCTAGTGGATGATCTGAAAGTTGTTTTGAGACTAGCCAGACGGTTTTCATTCATTGTCATTTCACTTTAACACAATGATTTCCTGCTACATTATTTAATTATGATACCGGCTCGGAAGGCAAGGAAAAAATCTCATGTTAATCACTTTTTTCTATTGGGGGGAAACAATCTTATTTGTACATGATATATTAAAAGTGGGGTTATGCAATATTTGATTCATTAAATTTATCCTTATTTTGGTTTGTATTCCTTAAATTTAAAATAAGTGGTTTCAATCTCTCAAGTGGTAAAATGATTCAATTTTTTATTAGATTATAGTAGAGCTGGTAAAGCGGCTAGCCCGTAGATTATTGGCTGGCCCGCCACTAGTCAGGCTAAAAGACCTGCATATTGACGGATTGGTATTTATCCAACCCCAACCTACCACCTTATTTTTTTACCCATAATATTGTTTTCATTTGGACTTGAAATATCTTTTTTATTTTTGTAATACCTAAAATAAAATATCTTTTTTCATAAATTTAATTCATAATACACAATAACTTAAACATAAAGTATTTAATTCAAATTTTAAACAATACAACTTAAACATATAACACTTTATCATATTGAATTCAAAATAAATATAAATCACAAATCAAATAATCAACAATTTTATAATATAATTAGGTTCACATTAAAATTAAAAGTTGTCCACATGTTTTAACAAATCAATTTTAATTTTTCTTATAAATTAAAATGGGGCTAGAGGGTAAACACGCCAATTAGCCTTATTTTTTACAACCACAAGTTGGTGGATTGGGCTGAAACAATATATATCATATCCAGATTATAAAAAAATGTTTTAAATAAAATGAAACTTAAGAAATCAAAATCACTGATGTTAAATTTGAGGGACAAAAGATTATATTTACTGTAGAACGTGTCTAATAGTGCGGCAATCCAATATTTGGGATCCGAGTGTGATATATGAGATTTTTTGGCCTTGAATTTATAGTACCCAGGCTACTTGATGCCTGAATACGATGGATATAGTTGTGGACTTGTGGTTGCGACTTGATGCACATGTTATACGTTGTTAAACCCAATTATTGAAGCTGTTAAATTATTGATGCATGACCATGTTCACAAGATTTTTTTTCCTTCTGTTAAAAATAATAAATATATGATTATGATGATGATGTCACATTACAAATAGAATGTAATAATAAAATTTATTTTATATATATTGATGACATAGTACTTTGGAAAAAAATGATAATTCAGAACGAGGAGGAAGGAGATCACATAATACTTTAGATGTTGACAATGTTTAGCAATTGTCGAAGAGAAGTATAATTTTTACTCTTCATTGTTAGAAGACTAATATGTTATGTCACAGTCTTAATGTGATGCACATTGAAAAGAATGTGTGATAACGTTCTATACACCTTGTTGAATGAATCTGGGAAGTCCAAAGATCATCTCCGAGTCAGGAAGGATTTGTAGTCTATGGGAATTCATCAAAATGCTTGGTCAGACGACAATGACAAATTTCAAAGTTATTAATGCATGACCATGTTCACAAGATTTTTTTCTTCTGTTAAAATAATAAATATATGAAATTAGATGATGATGATGATGATGATGATGATGATGATGATGATGATGATGTCACATTACAAATAGAATGTGATGATAAAATTTATTATATATATTGATGACATGATTATACTCGATAATTAATAATGATAAAAATAACAAGTAGAATATAGAATGTCTCAATTGCTTCAATTCATTTTCAATATTAATTTACTAAACTAATCTATAGCATATCACTCCCTCAGGCTCTTTTCTTTATCTTAAATTAGAGTATTTCGGACATGTGTGATTATATGTGGGAAAATTTCTCTTTTGAAAAGATCTGCGATCATTCAATAACTTGGCAACAATTATTATGAGTTGAAAGCGCCAATATGAAATCAAATTTAAGATATGCAGGAAGAAACTTTAAGAGTAATGACGGATGGACCGATAGTCGCCTTAGATCCGCGTCAAAAATAAGTTAATTGAATTAATGTAGTATAGCATCAATCCGAGTCGTATTCACTTTGAAGAGCTGAAAAACAAAATGAAATCCTAGTAATTGAATGTAAGTAACTTGAACTGAAAATTGATTTGAGAAATTTTTTGAGTAAATGCTATGAATTAAACTGAAATTAAAATACTTCTTTTTTTATTTCTTTTTAATGAAATTAATTGAAAAGGATTTTAGTAAAAAAATAGAAATGAAACACACAAATAAACGATAATATAATCAATCCTCCAACTCAACAACACGGGCAATCATTACTACAATAGATATGGGAGTTAAAAGAATGAATTAAGAATTATAATTAAGCTTTAGTCCAACAACCGAGCCACATTGATTTGTCACAAATATTTTTCAAACTTCCAATTTACTAACTGCCACCAGAATAGTAAAATGAAATTAAGGATAATAAAACCACTGCTTAATTGTAACTCTTTAATCCAAAAATAATAGAATTAAAGCCAGCAAAAGATAAATTGATCCAAGATTCTAAGCCACCTTAGAAAATCACAATATATTAACTCTAAATTCAATACAATGTGTACCGCAACATTATACTTAAAATTAAGGTTATAATCAGTCTGATATCAATTGCCAAGCAATAATTTCAGTCACAATAATTTCCACAATGTAATCCAACTTAAACAATTAAAATTATTCCACTAATCCAAAACTATCCTAAGACCTAGGAATTATTAAATAATTATTGGATAGGAAATTTAAGAAACTAAAACCTCCCCTTTAAAGACTAAGCTCATGTCATTGTTGGTAAATTGAAGAACTGTGAAGCTAGCCAAAAATTGCCATCAAGAATTTCAGATTTCCATATATTACAGCCACCATCATCGTGCAATGCCTCTGGACCAAGCTTCCAGAACGGATGAACAGGGAACTGGCGAAATGGGTGGAGAAATCCGTGCAACACAGCGACGACAAGAGGACTGTGCACAGTGACGGATGACGGCTGGGGACGAAGCTTGTGAGGTCTATGATGAATGGCTGCGAGTGGAATGAAGCTTCGTGTGTGTGCGCCGCTTTTGAATGAATGCGAGGATGAAGACAGCTGGAGGTGGAGTTAAATGGTTGAACGAATGGTGCTTGGAATAAGGACGAAGCTGGACAAAAAAATGGATGAAAATTTGCTCCCAAGCGGCGGCTGTGAAGGGGTGTGTGAATGAATGGAGAGGTGGATGAACGGGTTTAGGTGGCGGCTTCTTCAGGTGGTGGCATGCTTCCCGTCAAGTGTTTGGGTTGGTTGTGTCAATGAATACATGAATGAGGTAATGTTTTTCAGTGAATGAATGAAGCCCAGTGGCGTCTTGGGGTCTCTCTGTGTGTTGTGAGCTCTTCATGATTTCCCTATCAATTGAAGGTGCAAATCCAAAAATGGGCCCAAGGGAAATAGAAGCCCAGACTTTGAAGGCATTGCATATTCATCCAAATAATGTTATAATGCATGAATCAATTGACCGAAACTTCTAAAAAATTCATAATTTCCTCATTCTTTCCAACGATGGCTTCAACCTTTGCAATCTTAAAGTGGCACATGTATCTTATTAGTGAAACATTGTAATAGATCCTCAAAGAATTCCAAGTCACCTTTGTAGTCATTTGAAGCCATGCAACAATTAGCCTCAATATAGCGACTTGTGTTCCCTTGTTGACATTAAATTAGGTCCTTGAATTGCATTTCTTCTTTAATTTATATTCTAATCCCAATTTCTTTTAAAGGTACCTACAATAAAATTCATATTGAGTAGCATCAAAGGTCCTAAAAATTAATTATTTAACAAAATAATAAAAAGTATAACAATTTACCTTTAATTAGTTTTAATTCCATGTAATTGCAATTAATAATAATTAATGCAATTAATCTCAATAAAAGCTAAATAATAGCATCAAAATCCTCTAAAATGCTACAAATCTAATAGACAAAAAATGATTAATTCAAGTAAGCTAACAAGTCGATTAGTTTAAGCTTGAACCAGCCTTATAAATATGAACAAGTTATCCATAAAAAAATTCTTAGATATAAGACCGGAGAGAATATATTGTTTTATGATTATTTTTACCTTGATGTATATGATTTTGGTTGTTTTATTAACTAATTATGATTTTTATGGTCATTTATGATAAATATCAACTCATGTAAATTTTAAATGCTTCATATGATTCAAAATATAGCAGCTAGTTTAGAGATTTTCTTTAATCCTAAGTGTAATTAAAACTCTAATTTACTTTATCTTTCACATTTATATTTTTCAAATTATTCCTATTAATTCTATGGGAAAAACTTAAGTTAAGTTCCTTATATTTGATTACCCAAAAAATAACTTTGGACCAGAATAAAGTGAGGCCTAGACTGTAGGCCCATGTGAGGACATACTTTAACAGAAGGTCCAATATGGTAAGGCATCAAGAGGACACATGGAGGTTTCCCAATTCATCCTCCATATCTCCTATATTTCGGGCTAGATTGTCAGATCCACAAATCCAACGTCCGATCCCTATATTCTCATAGTCAGTTAGACGAGGTGGACATGTTATGGAAGAAGGAGATCACCTATTTAGTTTTTCTTTATTGTGCATTATACACACTTTTGGGCACATTCTACAAATTATTATTGCTTTTACTTGCATTCAGCGACTCTCTCATCCATCTCACACCCGAGTTCATTGGAACATCGTTGTACCTTACATTTCATTAATATAATTACCATTAATAATAGTCTTGTTCTAAATTCAGTAGCCTACAATTTCTTTTCCCACTATTGGTGATCCAAAATCTCTTTTCAATTCATTGTTTTACTAAATTTTCTCAAACAATATCTATTATGTCAAGTTTCTCAATCGCATATAACCATATACCTTATATTTTCATTTGGATTTTAGTTAAATAATAATATTTTAAAAATAGGGCACTTTGTAATTGTAAAACTTAATATAATTGATATAAAGAACTTGAAATATGTGTAATTCTAATTCTATATATTAAAGGGGGTTTTATTAACGGGGATAATCTATTAAAAGGGGTATATTATGAAAACTGTAACACCTCCTATTGTCCTCCTATATTCTCATATTAAATCACTTTTGAACCACTCTTGGGTCTTAGATAGCTCAAATTGGACTTTTATGTGAACTTGGATTTTTCAAAAACGAAAAAAAACGTTATTACTGTTCACTGGCCCATTTTCAAATTTCTGGCCCAACTTTGAAAATTCATGATTAATTCTAGAAAAATTGAAATTGAGTTGTTCCAATTTCTAAATTTAGCTTATCGAGTGATATATAGGAAAAAAATACTCATTGGCCCGAAAAATTTTCTGTTTGAATCATTTTATTCTAAAAACCCACTCTACTCAAATGGTCATTGTCCAGTTTTCTAGTTTTTACCTTAAATTTTAGAAAATCATAATGTACACATCTAAATTTCTCAAACTTTTTATCATTTTAAATCTTAGGATGTGTAGTTTCTGACTGGAAAGTTTCAGCTCAATTGGAGCTCGTTTACTATTTTTTGTTGCCATTTGAACTAGGTCAATTTCAGGGCCTTTGGAACCCTCTTATCTTGGAAACTTGATTTTTCTTGTAAAATTTTATGAAACCTCTTTTGGCATATGACTTCCTTTCGTTGTATGCCTAACTTGTCTAACTTCTTTAAATGGTATCATGCATGCATTCACATAGTTTCACCATCATCTATTTAGAGGTTTATCATTACATGCCAATAAAATCTAATCTTAAACATATACACATCCTCCAACAATTCACCAAGAATTCACACAAGCAAGGAGATCATCTTAATCACTAATAACTTTTTCCCTTACCCTTGCTTGAACTTGCACCTACATTGGTTAGTGGGGGATAATGAGATTTTTGAAAATCCCAATAGCAAAACTAAATAACAAAACTTGTGAATGTGCATGTAATACTTTTCAAAATGTGTGCATGATCAAGGTACATGTGACATATTCAAACATTTCATTATCATGCATATCGCCATAGCAACCAAGATCACATATCATACACAAAACAACAAGTTCATACATCATAGAATAATGCACCATTCACAACAAGTTCATAAAAAGGTTTAGAGGAGTTAGTAGTCTTGCTACATTGACTTAGCTTTCCTTTTTCTTGAACTTTAAAGTTCTCTTGGGTAACTTCCAAAAGTTTTCTTGAAGGTCTCAACTTCCTAAACACCATACAATAACATGCTCATAAATTTCCAGCCACCATCAAGGCAAGAAAAATCACCAAAAATGCAATGTTACAACTATTGCTCTTTCAAAGCCCTTAAAGCTTTATAACTTGTTCTTTTGAATTCAAAAGCTTCCCAAATCCTTTTCTTACTTTAACCCTACACAAAATTGTCTTCTAAAGCCATTGGAAGCCTCAAAACAGCCATTGTGTGCTTTCTTCTTCCTCTTCCTTGGGAGCTTGAAGGTGATGGTTTTGGGGCTTAGGAAGAGAGAAATTTCAGACCATGAGAGAGGGAGAAAAGTGATGAAAATGAGGGAGAGAGAAGAAAGGAATTGCCTTATGTAAAATCCTCTTGAAACTTGTGTGGCTTAGATTGATTCTTGGGAACCAAGTAGGACTTTACTTGGTGCAGATTGTGCCGCATGTCCTCATTGGATTGCTTGGTGAAAAAGTGTTTTTCAGACTTCCCTTACTAGTCTGGTTGGGCTGACTGGGCCTCTACCCGTCCAGTTACTTGATCCGATGGCACGCATTTCCGAAAAGTAACCTTTACTCATATAATCAAGGCCTCCTTGCCTAGGTGGGGTCATGTCCTAGCCCAAAGCATCCCCGGGGTTGCCTCGTAACTCCTCAGAATTCCTCGATTTGCGTGTAACACCGTAAAACAGGCTTCCGGCCAATTTGACTTAAGGACATGGAAAAATTCTATATTTTTCCCTGATACTCTAGCCCTTTTCTGTTCCTTAAAATTCTTCCTGGATTTTCCGTAACTAATTTTGTAAGAAAATACTTTTTCGGGGCTTTCGGGCACCATACTTTAAAACTGCCCGCACCAGATACCATGTAATAATTTTATTAAATACTTTATGACCCAACTAAACTTTTCTCAGTTCGAGTTTCCAGCGTTTGAGGACTTCTGCTATCTCAAATAATTACTTCTCCATCTTTCAGTCCTCTAAAATCCCTTAATTACGAAAATGTCATTACTCTTTATACTTTCCACATATTTATCAAAATGCCACCACCTTTACTACTTTTACCATAATTACCAAAATGACATTACTTTTTCTACTCTTTCTTAATTCCAACTTTACCCTTGGTTAACTTTTGACTTTTTGGTTGACTCTTGAATTTTTGGTCAACTTTGACATTTTTTGTCAACTTTGACTTTTTGTTGACTTTTGACAAAATTACCATTATTATTTGATAACATTTTGAGTCTTGGGCATTTTTAATCAGAATGACCATTTTACCCTTGTCATTTATGCCAAATGACTATTTTACCCTTTGGTCATTTTTACTTAGAACTCTCAAGATTAGACTCAAGGTCTCTTTTTATCTATTGGCATTTTCCTCTTCTATATTTCTTTTCTATGGGCCTTACTCAACCCATAACTATCAGTTTGGCCTTGATTATCATTCACGAAATTTGGGATATTGCAAAAACTGACGTACATTTATTATAAACACATAATTTATCTAATTTTCTAAACATATATAAATTAGTTGTCTAAATCCTACATTTAGAACTTGAGGGAATATAATTTTTCCTTTATATATATATATATCTTCCTCACCTGAAAAACATAGTACTAACCCATTTGCACCATTTTATTATTTTTTTCTTGATTGTCATATTTATCTTTTTATTAAAAGCAACCATATTCAAGGTACTGCTGATAATAAATGTAAACACCTTTATTAATAAAAGACTTACTCTATCTGCTAGATAGAATCACAATTGGTTCTCACTGATTTATTTACTACGTACTCTTATACTATTTGCTGAAAGGATTCATTTGTTCTTTACACTACTAGAAAATTACAAATTAGTAAGGAAATTTAGCGATGATTTTGAAATTCATTTCTAAACCACCACAACACCACTTTACCTAGTCTCATTGGCATGATCCAAAGACGCCATCTGAAATCCCTAAGCTCTAACCCCAAGTGAGAGCTCGGCCACTCTGTCTGGTCTTGTTTCCATGTTGCTGAAGTTATCTCTCCGTGCGTCTGCATCTTCATCTCTATGGGTCGTCAATTTATCATCTTCATCTTCGCAGGACAAGTAACTCCTTGCACAGATACTGGATATCTACAACTACAAAACAGGTAGATTTTAGAAAATACTTAAGCTTGTGGCCAATGATGATGGTTTCTTGAAGTAGAAATCAAGTAGTACCTCTTCGGTGGGGTGGAATCGAAAGCCTAGCAGCTCCATATTGCCTATCGTTATTTTGCTCATAATGCCTCCTCCTCTCCTTGATCCTCTTGGCTCTTGAAAGCCTTCGGGGCTTTGTACTCTATATATTACTAATGCGCAACTTCATCATCCATTCATCCCTCACTCAACGCTCTAGATTACTCCACCCCATTGATTGGCTATTATTCTTTTCTGGACCCCACTCCCTGACCAGGTTTAATTCAACCTTCGGGGCCTTTAACTGCCCTTTCTCTTTGTCTTTGGACTCTTCATCGGAATTTTCTCTCATTTACGCTCACATTCTACATGCCTACATCCTCCTCCAAAGTGTATCCAATTGGGTTTGCATTTAATTTATATCGTTACAAATTGATTCAATATATATGTTATGTTACAGCTACAAGTTTTTTGGTTCTTAACATCAAAGGATTAGTGTAAAAGCAAGGAAAGATTGTAATCTTATGCTTGTTTGAAAATCCAAAAGATGTGTTTTTTACTACTCAAAAAGGACATTTCAACTTTAGAGCATATGCTTGAATCTGTCAGCTTGAAAATTTTGAAACATAGGCAAAAGCAAACTTGCAATCATTAATACAAAGAAAAAGAAAGAAAACTCAACAAGTCCTAGGTAGTGGCGGAGATATATGAGAGGGGAGCTTGAGATCATTATTCACTCTTGCCACATTACTCATTTTTAGTTCTTGAAAGAATGCTTAGATCATGAAAAGAAAAGGAGTCATGAAATAAATAGCTTGCCTTTAATAATAGTTCGTGTTATGAGGGTGAGGAGTTGAGTCAAAGTAGAGTAACCTTGCACATATTCCTGAAACTTCAACTTTTTGTGTCCACTAGCACCATATTTGTATATTCTAGATTCTTTCCTTTCCTGTCCTTTCTCCTTTGTACTCTGCCTACAGTCCCAAAAGAGAAAGCTTTTTTGACAAGCTTTGTTCAATTTGTTTCATTTGAAAATTCAGTTTGACAGTAGAAATTTTGCCCTGGCTCAGGTGCGTGAAGCTTAGTTAGGACAGTACAACTACACACTGGTGGTTGGCGAGGAGAAAGCTAACAAAGGACAGGTTTTTACTATTTTTATGCTGCCTAATAGATTAATCCTTGATAGTATAAATATTGAGTTTGCTAGCTATTTTCTTTCAACATGCCATAATAGATTGATCCTTGATAGTTTAGACCTTTTTTGGCCAGCAAAGAGCATGAGAGGTTGAAGTATTTTTTCACTAACATCTTTTTATTTTTGTTCTAAAATAATTACATGTTTGGGTCTTTCAGAAAGTTTTTCTTACAGCTCACTCTATATATAATAATTTAGCAGAGAGATTCTAGAATTTCTTACAATTTTAAATTCTTTGCTTTTTATTAATTTTCTTACAAGTACTTAAATATCATTCTTCTCATTTTATATTTCGTAAGTTCAGAAGTCCAACTCTTTTACAACTCTTAAATAATTTATCATTCCCTTTTATTCTAAGTCCAACTCTTTCACAGCTAGCATCATTTCATTTTATTGAATAAAAGAGTTGGACTTAGAAGCCATATTTTTCTTTTATATGATACAACATGACATGCAACTATATCCAACATCTTGGGCAAACTTCACACACCTGCTATTGCAATTCTTCATGTTGTAGTTGGCAACAAAAAGAGACAATAAGCGTCCTTTTCTTTAACAGACAACTCAGCTTTCCAAATCAGTAGTTATTCAATAAACTTTAATTGAAATTATTCCATAACAAGGTTAATAGAATAAAAGATGCAGTAATAGCCCTAAATTTATTACTTTTCCAATAACAACTCACTACATTTAGCATATAGTCCAAACAAAATTTCATCTTCAGTAACAATAAACAACTCAAAAAATCTGTATTGCATTTAGTTTGAGCTATTGAATTTTGAAGTGGGAATTGAATTGGGACTTTTCCATTCAGTTTGAGCTATTGTATTGGGAATTGAATTTTGAAAATTTATAAGTGAATCAGCTCAATTTTTTTTTTTTGCCATCGTGCATCTCTTAAGTCTTGAAAAGATAGAAACAACTCTCTATGTTCATAGCAATACAATTCTCTATTGCAATTGCATGTGTTTCCATCAAACATATAATTTGTTTGACATCTTTCGATATTATGTTTTTTGGTGATGTGGTATATAAGTGTCGCCTGTAGTTGTTCTCTTTTCCTATTTTAACTTTTAAGATTTCATTTTAACATAGAGAGATGAGAGTTGATTGAAGTTGGATGTACAATAGACAAGATCAAAGTAGAAAAGGGATAAATGAAGAATTTATCCGTGGTACATATGAGTTTATAGAGTTTGCAATACACCAATGATGCTTTATAACATCGTGATAAGATGTCCCTGCTCAAGATGTGATAATTTGAAGTTTCTTGATGTAGATATTGTTAAAACTCACCTTTATAGACATGGTTTTGTGCCTGAGGTAACCAATGGGTTTGTCATGTAGAACCCTATGTACCAATGGCTAGACGAGAATGTAATATCAATTTAGATTCTCAATTGAAGGATGATAGCATCCCAATTATCAATACTTGTTGTAATATGGTATTGAAAGCTGCTGGTCCTTGTTTCAATCCTAGTACATTTGATGGGAATGGAATCTCTAGTGGAGATGAAGTTTTTGAAATTGATGAAGAGCTTCCTAATTGTGAAGCTAAGAAGTTCTATGAAATGTTGAAAGCTACAGAGGAGCCAATTTTTGATGGGTGTAAAACACATTCTAATTATCTGGGATAACAAGATTGCTAAATATCAAGTCTGAATTTAATATGAGTGAAAGTTGTTTCAATCAGATCATACAATTAATCAAAGAATTGCTAACATGAGATGCTAAGTTGCCTAATGACTTGTATAGGACAAAACAAGTGGTTAGTAAGCTTGGGCTAGGGTATGAGGAACATGTATGTATTAATAGTTGTATTCTATACTATGAGGAACATAAAGATAAGATCACTTGTCCAAAATGTGGCCAAGGAAACGAGGTGATAGGAAAAAACATAACATACCTTATAAGGTTTTAAGATACATGCCTTTTACCCCAAGGCTACAAAGGTTGTACATGTCTAAACATATGATATGGCATTCAACAACTCATCGAGAGTTAGGGGTGATGAGCCATCCTTGTGATAAGGAGGCATGGAAGCATTTTGACCAATGCCATCCTTCTTTTGTAGCAAAACCTCGTAATATTCGATTAGCACTTGCATTAAATGGTTTTAGTCCTTATGGGAAAATGTCACATAATTTTTCTTGTTGGCTAGTAATTGTTACACCATACAACCTTCCACCTAGAATGTGTATGAGCACCATTTTCATGTTCCTAACTCTTGTTATTCCTGGTCCAAATAGCCCTGACCAACATATATACTTGTACTTGTAGCCTCTTATAGATGAGTTGAAAACATTATGGGAAATTGGTGTAGTAACATATGATTCTTTTAGAAAAACAAAACTTCCAAATGCAAGCTGCTCTTATGTGGACTATAAATGACTTTCCTACTCATGGCATGCTATCTGGATGGAGTACACATGGTGTTTTATCCTGCCCCATATGTATGCATCAAAGCAAAGCATTTTACTTGAAAGAAGGGAAAAATTCATCTTTCTTTGATTGTCTTCATCAATTATTACAATTGATCATCCTTTTCAAAAGGATAGGAAGTCTTTCAAGAAAGGCCAGGTTGAGCAATCCTCTCCTCTGAGAGGGTTACCTAGTGAAGAAGTATAGGATGAAGTGTGCCATTTACCATCCATTATGGAAAAAAATTGGCACAAATAAGCTTCGTGGATTTGGGGATGAATATAATTGGACTAAACAAAGTATATTTTGGGAGCTGCCTTACTGGTGCACAAATCTTATGTCATAATCTTGACATAATGTACATTGAAAAAAATGTGTTTAACAACATATTCAACACTATTATGAATACTAAGGATAAGACAAAGGACAATACAAAGATTTATCTTTACATTGCAACCATCCAAATTATGAATTAAAAAAGGGATTAATGGTAACATGACCATACCAATAACACCATACACTTTGGGGAAGGAGTACGTGAATGAATTAAAAATTTAAGGCTTCCAGATGGATATGCATTAAATTTATCTAAATGCATTGAAATTAAAGCTCTTCAAATATCAAAAATGAAAAGTCATGATTGTCATGTATTCATGGAGAGATAGTTATCAACTGCATTAAAGGACTTGATTCATTATCCAACTTGGAATGTTATAATTGAAGTTAGCATATTTTTTAGAGATTTATGTCCAACTATACTACAAGTAGACTAGATGGAGAAATGAATAATATTGTTGTAACACTTTGTAGATTGGAAAAGATCTTTCCTCTTGGGTTCTTAAATTCTATAGAGCATTTACCAATCCATCTACTATATGAGGTGAAAGTTGGTGGTCCAGTGTAATATAGATAGATGTATCCATTTGAGAGGTATGATGTTCAACTTAACTGCATAATTATGTGCCATCATAATAAATGACTCAAACATTTTTTTTCAGGATCTTACATAACTTGAAAAAATGGTTAAGAATAAAGCTCGAGTGGAGGGATCTATTAGTGAAGCATACCTTATACAAGAAATTTCAAACCTTGGTTTATATTATTTTCTTCCTCATGTGGAAACCAACCTAAGTATAGTTGATAGAAATGATGATGGTAGTAAGGTTGATGCACTAGACAGCTACCTCTAAATATTCACCCATCCAGGTCATCCTAATGGGAAGATGCATGAGAGATTTCTAAATTGTGCTAAGATTAAGCATTTTTTGGAGTAAGAATAGCAATAGTTTATAACTTTGAAATACTTAATTAAATTTCATACTATATTTGATTGCCTTTTAAATTATAGGATTTTTGAAGCTCAATTGATGATAAAGAATCCTACTGTAACAAATGAGGAGATTGAGAGTAAGACAAATGATAAGTTTGCATCTTGGTTGAAGAAATATGTTAGTTTCTAACTCTATTATTCAGATATTAAGGTTTTATTATCTTTTACATGAATTATACTTATTTGATCTCACTAATTGTTAATAGGTATTCAATCCAGAAAATGGTGTTTTTAACAATCGTGTGAAGGATTTAGCTACCGGTCCTTTTCAAGAAGTGCAAACATAAACTCAATATAATTTCAATGGTTATAGTTTCATACTGTTGCATATGGCTTAAGTAAGATGACAATGAATAGTGGTGTTTGCATTAAAGGAAAATATTATGGTGATTCTGAGGATGATTACTATGGATTGTTGAATAACATCATAGAATTAGAATACCACAACCCAAGCCTAAAAAAACAACACTTGTGCTATTCAAGTGTGACTAGTTTGATCCCATTGCTAATAGAGGATGGAGGAGAGATGATCGATATGGTCTAGTTGAAATTAACCATAAGAGAAGGTTTTCAAATTACGAACCTTTCATGTTGGTTAACAATCTCAACAAGTCTATTTTGCTGAATATGCTAGTAGAAAAAATGATAGAGCTGATTGGAGGGTTGTGTACAAAATAAAAGCTAGAAGTATGATTGATTCACCTAATTTAGCTTATCAAGATGATGAAGTGACTAATGTGATTGAGCTAAATTCAAATGATGAACTCCATCATTTGAGTGTAGATGGTGAAGCTATAACAAAACCTTAATTGTGAAATAATTGAAGAAGATAGTGAAAAAGAGAATGATGAATTTTGAAGAATCTGAATTTGAGTCTCACGAGTAGTGAAAGAGGAGAATGATGAAAGTGTCAAATATGATAATGAAGATGAAGATGATGGAGAATCAAACTAATCAATATACATCATCTTTGTGGGTGCTCTTTGTAGTTTTTGTATATCACCCATCTTTTTTTTTTGTAAGTTTTACCTCTTTTATTTAAGATCACATTTTTCTTAATTGCATCTTGATTAATGAGTGACTATTCTTTGTGAAGGTTTGAATCTATCTATGGCTAAAGGAAGAGGTTGAAGAGAAACACCAGGGGTAAGGGAAATAGCAATAGTGGAGCAAGTCAAACAACTTCCAACATACCACTACATTTTGTCAACACACAAACTAGATGTGTTCCACCACACTTGCACATATCTGGAAATGGAACTTCATATGTTTTTCTTCATTTACAATTTTGTTTAATTTTTTTCCTATAAACACATTACTCTTTGCAGGTTCAACCCATATTATGCAGTTCATGATGTCACTAAAATATTCAAGAAGTTATTTCAGAAGTTTGACCTACTTGCACTTTAGTCCAATCCCATGTTATAGACCAATGGTTTAAACATCTAAATGTATGTTAAGGTAAATTCTACTTCTTTTTCTAAATGATGTAAATTCATTATAATAAAAATAACTTGGAAACGCTTTTTGGTTGTGACTTTGACTGTTGTTATTGTAGAGATTATATCATTGGGAAGAAAATGAAAAATATATTATTAGAGGCACCTTTAAAGCTGTTGACTCTAGATGATTTGCTGACATATTTTCTAAAGAGAAAGATAAGCTAAAGAAAGATCAAGCTTATGTTCCAAATTGGACCAGTGCAAACCATTAGAATGAACTTTGGAGGACTCCAAAGTTCCAATAGATGTCAGCCACCAATTGAAAAAAAAGATTGGCAAATCCATCTTTGCATTCAGGAAGATCACGTCCTATACATGAATATGCTTCTAAATTGGTAAAATCTAAGTTATTAAGCTATAAAACTCCTTTATTTGCCATCATTTGCCTCCTATATTTATTTCTATCTTTATCTCTCTGCCTCTCTCTATCTTTTTTGATTTTAGGTTAGGCGTAGATTAACAACATACTGTGAACTATTTATGTTAGCTCCAAAGAAAAAGAAATTATGAGAATTATTGCCCTTGCTTTACTTTTCGCCTTGTATATATTGTCATTTCAATTTGGGGAAAAACCTATTTTCGATTTATCCTTAATTTTCCTTTGTGAATTCCTTTTTGGGTATTTTGCAGTTATATTTGTGCTTACACTGCCCCCATTACAAAAAATGATATTCCTGGGGATTTTAATTAGTAGGTATAAGGTTCGTGGAAGTTTATTTTCCTACGGATTTGTAAATCTAAAGGTAATTACCTGCAAAAAATCCACAGGAAAATCTGTAAGTAAAATACGCAGATAAATTCCGTAGGAAAATTTGGAAAAAAATTAAAAAGAATATTTGAATTTAGTAACATTTTCCAAGTAAATTCCCTTCAGATCTAATGGTAGAAGATAGTGAGCTTGTTTTTGTAAATATATGAATATTCCTGATTATCTGGTTATAGAGACATTGATATCTTGAGTTAAGGACCACTTCACTGTAAAAGCTTAACTTGTAAAGACCCACGAATACTTTTTATTAAAGCATCAAACAAAAACAAACATTTCATGAAATTACATCAAATTCTCAAGATAAATTGAAGAATTAAAAGATAACTTCAAATATTAAAATATTTTTTTGGTGGGGTGGGGAAATCACCTTGCAATAATCACAGAATTTTGAGTAATATAGGTTGCCAGCCATAACTATAATAGCATGCTATCTCTTCAAAGAGAACCACTGCAGAAAATTTTAAATAACGAGAGGTAGACATATTAGAATAAGTGACTATCCAGAAAACATTGCAAACCACAGATTCAAACTATCAAATGAATCAAAGATACCAAGTTTTAAGATCATAAAAGAAAATAGCAATCATATGCGTACTCTTTGCCTCCTCCAAGTCCCGGAGTTTGATAGTACCACTTGCAGCTCCTCGGCTACCAAAACAAAAGAGGAATCAAAACTTATAGAACCTATTCCACTTGAATGTCTAGATAGACTCTACAGAAGGAGACATGACTCTTAAACTAAAAACAATACATATTGATCACTCTTTTCTATTAAAGAATAAGTTGCTGCAACTAAAAGGCAGTAGAATAAAGCAAAAGTGCAAAGAAAAAGATATGTCCCTATTGTACCAATACAAAAACAAGGATAAAATCCCGAACATCAAACAAAATAAAGATCCAAAAGGGACATCAAATCATGTTATAGCTTCAAGACATAATTCTCAAATTCTTATGATTCATGCATTTCTATCCAACCAAACACTCCAAAATCTAGCGCACAAAGAGCACAACAGAGAAATCACCTTGCTATTTCTTCCCTAAATCAAGATGGCAGAAACCTATTGCTCTTAAGCATTTATGAACAAAAGCTAAAATATATGACTGAGAGTATGCATGGTTGATCAGCCTTTTCTCCAGTTTTCTTCCCTTCAATAAATCTCCCATTTAACAAGAAGGGCCTTTTTCCAGCTAACTCTCATTTAACAAATTTATTATTTATTTTCTCTATTTCCCTAAACAATCAAATATGGGATCATGCCTCTTTTTCTTTTATCTATTTTCTCTTTTTCTTTACCATCAGTGGTTAGTAATCAAAGAAGTTATAATATATCACCTCAATATCTGCAAAATCATTTGCTCTATATAGCTCCCTCTTCAGATTATGAGGTTGTCTCACAATAGCTGTCTCTTCTAGTATCACATACCATCTAACACGACATTATAAAATTTGAAGCAATTGTAATGATAATAATTACTACTATAAAGAAAAACAACATAACGTTGTGTTATTGGTCAACAAGAAGATCATACCTTTCAATGTTAGCAGGCCACAAATCACTGGAAAGAAGCTTCTCCCTTAATGCCTTGACTAGCTTCTTACCATCCGTAGGCATGGGAAAGCTAACGTCTTTCCCTATCTTACGAGCCACACAAGTCCTTTGGGAATCTCCTTTAACGGTGGAGTCAAACATTTCAAATGAAAGCCACATAAACAATTATCACACTCAATCATATATAACATCATTCCCAGAACTAAAACACATCCTACATTCCTCCATTTTTGGGTATTCGTTATCTGGGTATGTGTCTTCTATCCTCTTCACATAAACATCATCGCCTACTTCAAACTTACCCCCTCATATACCACCTTTTTATAATCCACCAGTCTCTTAGGCAACACATCGCTCTTTCGCCCCTTCTCAGATTTCCTATTTCTTGCACCCATAGCTCTTGTAACAACCCTTCTTTCATGAAACTCTTGTACACTTCATGAAGTGCATGGTACATATTCGACTGCATATTTCCATTAACAGTGAAATTAAAGGATTAGGGGAGAAATGAACCTCGAAGGACCAACAACATTGCATCTTCGACTGCATCTTGGACTGCATCTCTCACCTGAAAAGAAGCTTGGAGTGTGTAGAGGCTTAGCTAGTAGCTGTCGTAATACAAAAATCACACAAAACCCTAAGAGAACAAATCTATAGAGAGAATTGAAGAATTAGGGGAGAAATGAACGACGGACCAGCGACGAAATAGAGAAATTAAACATTTTAGCCATGATGGAGCAGCAACGATGTGGCATCCAAGCTTATTTCTTCCAAGCTGAAGAAATCAACCGAGTCAACGAAGTTGGTAAGTTTCTAAGACACCATAGTGAGGACCTCTAAGCTTTGATATATCTTGCCCCTTTGGTAAATTTCTTAAAACTCTAAGCTTTGATTTATCTCAAGAAAATACATGCGGATTTAAAATATGCAGAAAATAGCTGTGAAAAATTTCCACAAAAAAATTCTGCAGGTATTTTGAAAATTTTTATTAGTGCCCATATTACCTCAAGTGGGCTCACAACTTTAATACTGCAACATTTTTGTGACTTGTCCCCATTATCTCCATCATTATTAATAACATTAATGCTTCCTATTACTTGATATGAAAACCTAATTTTCTCAAATATAGAATACATTTTACTCTCATTTTATCTTCTTCCTCATAGATGAAGATTTTTAGGATGATCCAAATTTTATTTGCTTTTACTTCATCTATCTTTTTGAGTTGTTCCCATTTTTTTTACCAATTTACAGATGCAATAGAGATGCATCTTTAAGGTTTTATTAATGGTTGTGTTGTTTTAGTAGCAAGCAAGAGTGTACCTAAAAGCTGTTTGTTTTGTGACTCATGGTGAGGTTATGTGAACACTTCTCATAGTGAGGTCATGATGACAAGTGGTGATATGTAAGGAGGGTGTATGTGAAGGGCAGGACGAGTTTGAGGATGTGGGGATATGTCAATCATGAGGCAAAACTTTTAAGATTAATATCAATAGCTAGTTACAGTAGTGGGGGTGAGGGATGTATTAACGCATATATAGATTCTGAGAATGTAGCATTGTACTCGTAGGTCAAGTTTTTCCCTCTCTGCTAGGGTTTTCCTTCTCTCTGTTAGGGTTTGCTCTTGTGGTGTTGAGTTGGTACGTGGAGTCTATTGGGCTTCCGATTCCTCCCTCATCGTTGGAAGATCTTTCCTTCTCCTCTTGTTGTGTTCTTGGATTGTGTCTTTATGGTGGGGATTTTGGTGGTCATGGCTTCAATATGTAGGTCAGATGGGGGCAAGTATAGCGGCGAAGGCGGTAGTTGCATAGACGCCTGTGATGTCTACTCCAGCGAGGTGATGACTAATAGCAATCTTCGATGGGTTCCCCCAGGGTCTAGGGAGGCAATAATCAGGAAGACCTGCCAAAGATGCCTCCTAACTCATCTCAGCGTTGGAGCCATTGGAACAGTTGAGGTCCATGTTTTCTCTTTCTTGATTCTAGAGTTCTATTCTAATCTCCAATGCCATATCAACAACAAGGTTTGGAGGAATTGCAGAAGCCTTGGTTTGGTGCAAATCTGTGCTATTTTGTGGCCCATCAATTCTGCTGCAAAAAATCCTTTAGTTGCCAACATCTCCCCTGTCACAGATCCTATGTTCGTAGTTTCAGAGAAGCTCGTAGCGGATGAGGCTGTAGTCAACTTAGGGGTTGTGGGGAAACCGAAGCTATATAGGCTTAGGTTCCAGTGGTTGCATTTTATTCTGTATTGGAAGTCTGAAGGGAGCACGGTGCTTCAAATTGCTCGAAGATTAGGTACAGAGGAAGTAGAGCAGAGAACTTCAGAGAAGAAGATTTTGGATGCCAGGGTCTCTAAGGTAAGTAGCTTTCCTAATACTCATAAAGGCTC
Source organism: Vachellia pachyceras (assembly GCA_025593235.1). Taxonomy (NCBI): domain Eukaryota; kingdom Viridiplantae; phylum Streptophyta; class Magnoliopsida; order Fabales; family Fabaceae; genus Vachellia; species Vachellia pachyceras. The sequence continues at coordinate 3,585 of JANTPZ010090357.1, read as the reverse complement.
TCACAGAGTTGATTCAGTTTTGAAGGTTTAACAGGGTAGTGGGGCTGATTTTAGTTGTGGATACTTCTTGTTATGCATCGTTAATTATATTGAAGTTTTAAATCCAGATGTTGCAAGGTTTATTTGCCAATATAGTGAGACTAGGTGTATTTTAGTCTATTTAAAGCATACTTTAAGCTGAGGATACTTACTCTTGATGTCTCTGTCTGGTTGATTTAGTGTGGAATAGCTTTAGATGGAAAAGAATAGGAAGGGAAGCTCTTACTGTTAAATTCATGGTAGCTAAATCCTTTGCTAAGAAGAATTTTGGTTGGTTGGAATTTTTTTCCTCTTGATTGATGGCTGGTGTGTTTATGGTTCATAATTCAAAGGCAAGGCTATATGATGGTAAGTTTAGAATCATTATCTTGGATATGTTCAGTGGTTTAGTATATGATGATCATCATGGGCTTGATATATGCCTGTTCAATGTAAATGGTTACACTGTCCTTATGTTGGCAAAACATGGGCCTATTCAGTGTGTATGGAAACTTTGTTCATATTCGGGCTGGAGTGGTGATTCTACTATCTTTTATTTGGATGATTATGCATTTCTATCTATTGTTATGACCATTGTCCTCCTTGAGGTTCTTCCCTCAAGGAATTTGTTCAGAAACTATTACTTTGTAGGGATTCTTATTGAAGCATATTTGGCAACTGGATGGCTTGTCAAAGCTTCATTGGACTGCTCTTACCTGTTCGTTCTGGTAATTCGAGCTCCGTCATAGACCAAGCCTTCTTGATTGTTGTCGTTAGAGTCTTTTTCTTACTGCATTGTGGAACTTTTAAATGCTTTTTTCTTAGTTTGTTTAGTTTGGTTTGAGCCTACTTTGGTGTCTTTAGGTTGGTTTTGCTTGGACTGGTACTTCTAAGTCTTTGTAATCTCTTTTTAAATTCAATATTATTCTTTCTTGTTTGGCAAAAAAAAAAAGATTATGAGAATGGATGGGAGTGGGGAAAGAGGCGCTTGAGTGTAATAATGCCTCTGCCTAATTAATCTTTACCATCAAAATCATCCCATCACAAGCAATCATATATATATATCATTCACTTTCCTATTTCCTCTGGAGTCTAAAAAAAAAAAAGATCAGACACAGAATGTGATTATCAAACGTTAGCATAAACAAGCTAGATTGACGATGATGCATTTATTGTTGATGATGCATTTATTGACGCCCAAGCTTCTCTTTCTTCAAATAAAATGGCTCAAACATGGATAAATGCAGCTGGTGGGATGAAGAAAGGTCTTGTTTATGGACTTAGATCACATTGTACAATGGTGTGCAATTATGGCAAGACTACATGTCATATTAATTCTCCTCAACAAGCTTTGCCTCAGCCTACATTGAATGTAGATTTTGTCAGGATGCCTGGATTTGAAGAAGCTATCAACCGTGTAGTAGAACAAAAGACGTCAAATATGAGATTTTCTATATAGCAGGACATTTTTGGGGCTATTCGATCTTTAGGTTAGATAATCCCAACTTTTGATCAACATGCAAGTTTTGCAAATTCTTTCAAGAATCTAAATCCAAAGCACTGAACAATGATTGTATTGTTTGGAGCTCTAAACTTTTATATGTATTTTTTAAAAAAATTTAAGACTTTTATTAGACATTAAAATGTGTGATTATAGTTAAAGATACTATTTGTGCTTATGGTTTAAGACTTTTATACTATGTACTATATGTGCTTATGCTATTAGAATTTGTGATTAAACAAAATTTGTTTATAAAATATTTTTATAAATGCATAGTTGATTCATATCTAAAATCAGCGATGAATTTTAGCGATAGAATTATCAAACATGGCAATGCTAAAAGCACATAATTGCCTATTCAGCGACGGAATATCACGCATTTAGCGATGGAATTATCAATTTAGTGATGGAAAGTGAAGGAATATAACGCATTTAGCGATGTGTCATATTATGATTTTAATGACAGAATTCACTGAATTAGCGATGGACATTTCCATCATTTATTTATCGATGGAAAACTGTCGCTAATTTCATCTCTAAATTAGCGAAAGAAGTCTCCATTGTTAATTCTATCACTGTTTCACTAAGCTAGCGATGGAAAATTCTATCGCTAATGTCGTCGCTAATTCAGTCCTCATTTTAGCGACGACAATCATCCGTCACTAATTCCGTCTCTAAATTAGTGAGGGACTTCTTTGCCGCTAAATATTAGCGACAGACAATTTCCATCGCTAAACCCGTTTTAGCGATTGAATTTTTCCATTTAGCGACGGTGGCATTTTTTCTGGTATTGTTACAATATTGTAGATACACTGTACATGATTGTTGATGTAAGGGGGGAAAGCTAAACTTCCTTACCAAATATAAAAACAAAAATCTGATCACCTATTTTTTAAAGGGCTTATATTTGGAACTTTGCGATGGTTAGTTACATTTACGCTAATGACAATCAGGACAGAAATCAGGATTGTGGTCTTATGTTTTTTGCCCTAATGCGAACATCTTCAGAAGGCAAAATGAAATCATTATTAAAAAGATCAAGGCCTTTATCATTATTAAAAAGATCAAGCTAAGGTCTGATCAAAATTCTAGCACGTACACAGTGGGACACAAACATCCACAACCATCACCAAAACGATAGGTTCACATTTTTGGAACCTATATGTATAATTATAATAACTAATTAATTTATATGTCCATAAAATAATATAGACACACATTACTTTCACCCCTAATATATAACCTAGACGAGATTCACTTTGCTCCTAAATGTAACGTCACAATTCACTATAATTTCTTTCATTGTTAATATAATATTTGGTCCATCAAATTTATCCTCATTTTGGTTGTAGTCCCTCAAGTATCAAACCATTTTGGGTCTCTTAGTTTTATTCCATTTAAAACATTGATCACAATAATTTAATAGAATATTGACAATTTTTTCCTTTAAGATACCAAAATCCGTGGTTTAAGACTTAATGGACTAAAGCCATAATAAGCAATGACAAATTTGATAAACTAAATATCGTGTTTACCAAATAAATTCTCTTCTTGATTATATATAGTAAGAGGTTTCAATAAATGGGTGGCTAAAATACATTTGATTAAAAAGAGTGTTTTAGGGAAACTATCACATATTAGTTAAAAAAATTACTTAATTATTTTCCCTAATATCCTCAAATTATTTATTTAACTTTTATATTAATGACATGGTTAAAAATAAAAATTGAAGTGACGACAACGACAATAATAATACAACAACATGGTCCACCCCTGATTGCAAATCTTCCTTGGATTTTCGTTATATAAAAGCTTGTTTGGATATTATTTTGAAAATAGTTTTTACATATTTCGAGGCAAAACCTAAGTTTTTGGAGAATAGATTTTGAAAAATAGCTGTTATAGATTCTGAGTCAAAACCTAAGTTTTGAAAAGTGATTTATGTTTGGAAAGTTATTAGCTTTTATGTATTCCAAGGTAAAAAAGTGGGTAGGAAAGAGGAAAGAGAAAGAATGAAAAGTAGGAAAGAGGAAAGAGACGAAAGAAAAAGTAGGAAAGAAAAAAGA
>JANTPZ010090356.1:0-29247 GCA_025593235.1 Vachellia pachyceras | reverse complement strand
GTAAAGTTAAACCTCTACATGATAAATAGAGAACATATGTGAATGCATGCATGAATATATTCAAAAGAAGTAGACAAGTTAGGCATGCATCAAGAGAATTTTGGAAATGATCAAAGAGGTTTTGATAAAATTTTAGAAATGGCAAGTTTTCAAGTAAGGGGTTCCAAGACCCTCAAATATTGCCCTGTTTTTTGAGTGACAAGGAAAAATATCAAACGAAGTCCAGATGACTTGAAACTTTCCAGATAAATACTACACGTACTAAGCTTTAAAATGAGCCAAATTTTGCTAAATTTGGATGTGTATATAAAGAGTTATGATTTTCCAAAGTTAAGCTATCAATCTGGAAAAACTGGAAAGTTACCAAATGAACAGTGATTTTCATGGAACTAACTGTATCAATTGGGCAAGTTTTGGAACCAGTGAGTATTTTTCCCCTGTAGATCACTTTATAATATTCAAATAGAAATTTGAACCACTCAATTTCGATTTTTCTAGAATTAGTTATGATTTTTCAAAGTTGGGTCAGAAATCTGGAAATTGACCAAATGAACAGTAACACGTTCTTGAAAAATTTTCAAGTTCACTTCTTTGGTCAATTTAAGTTGTCCAAGGCCCTAAAGTTGTTCAATAGTGATCTAATATGATTTATATAGGGGATTTAAGGAGTGTTACACTATATGGTGGTGTTTCCCTCTTGACGACGAAGCTTATCCCCCGCTGGTGAAGATATGAACATCTACATAATATTCATAACACTCTCATTGGATGTACATGACTAAAAGTGATGGGACAAAAACTTAGTAGAAGAAAAGGAGTATAATATTTATAGATATTTTCGTAGTGCTGCCTCACTAAGAACCTTTTTAGAATACCCTAATAGGACAAAATCTAAATGAGGAAAAAAAAGAGTACAATATGTATTCCTCTTCATAATGTCAACTGAGATTTTTGATAATGAAAAATCTAATATGACGAGCAAATCAAATGGAAAAAGGAGTGCATCATGTATTCCTTTTCATATGTTCATCATGTCAGTTGCAAAAGTGACATGATGAACATAGCTTTTTTTGTCCAGCTAAAACATAAAGATCTATAAATAGAAAACCAACCCATAAAGTTTACAAAGACAGGCTAGAAAAGCCAAATAAAAACAACAGAACATACAAACTACAGAAACACAAAAACACCAAGCCAGCCCATCCACACCGCAGCTTTAGAAGCTAACCCGGATCAAAGACCATTTCACAAATCTTCATCAAGTAAACAGTGAAGATGCTCAGGTGGTCTAAACACCCAATCCAAGGGGCAATACCCACCCAACGAAGCTTTCGCAACCCAGTCAGCTGCAAAATTTGCTTCCCTAGGAATCCACACAGAGGAATGGTTCCTCAAAAGTTTCCTTGACTCCCCAATATGCTCAAGGATGACTTCACATCTCCAATCAGAATTAACCTGATCATGATTTACCCATCTAACAAGAGTCTGGTTGTAAACTTCAAAGATCACCTCATTAAGCTCCTTACTGACCGCCATCTTCACTGCCTCTAGTAGAGCCAAACTTTCTGCCATTATAGCTGACTGTGCATCTACAAGCTTTGTGATTCCATCAAGAAGCCAACCATTTGGGTCCCTGACAATAACTCCCACAGCCGCTTTCCCATTAGATGAGTAGAAAGCTCCATCAACATTAATCTTCAACTTGTTATCTTAGGGAGGTCTCCAATGCTTCCTTTCCCCTGACCTAGTATCTATTACACCAGAAATAGTGTTCACTACAGCCTCCCAAACCTTTGCATCCCAATATTCCTTAATTTGTCTAGCCGCCTGTTCAAAAGCATAGCACGGGTTAGCCTCATAATATTCAAATAAGAAAGCATTTCCACCCTTCCAAATTTGCCACAAAACCCCAGCAAACATGGCCTTCTGCCAACCAGATACTTCAGTGTTACTCAAAAAATCCATCATCCAGGAAACTGGCTCCATATCAAACAAGTTATTAAAATTTAGAGATAACATGCTCCCAAACCAAGCAGTCCTAACCTATGCACACCCAAAGAAACAGTGCTTAACGTCTTCAATACCTGATTTACGGCTAAAACAGATATTAGTTGCACAACAGTTTCTTATATATAAATTTTGGCCAGTGGGAAGCCCATTTGACAACAATCTCCACACAAAGTTTTTAATCTTATGGGGGACCCGAAGCCTCCAAACCTCCCTCCAAACCTCCCTGTGTGAATTATTGGAAGAAGACGGTGTATTTACGTATCTGTTCAAAACTTTTACTTTCGCAATCTTGTACCCGTCCTTCACCTCATAACAACTTCTCTTACCTCCCGTCCACAACCATTTATCCCTCCTACCAATAGGGGCCACCTTAGTTTTATAAATAGCACTCCTCTCCCTCTCTGTGATCCACCCATCTAAGATTGAGAGATCCCATCCAAAATGAGTCCGAATATCTGAAACTCTCATATCCCCAAAAGCCTCCCCTAGGCACTGAGAAACCAACTTTCTCTCAGGCATGTCCCCTAACCAAGGGTCCATCCATACCTTGATATCATTGCCATCCCCAACCCTGGCTATAATATTCCCTTCAAGAACCCTCCTACTCTCAATGATGCCTGCCCATAGCCACGACATTCTCCTGCCTTTCTTTGCCTCCAAAAAACCACATTTAGGAAAATACTTTGCTTTCAGCATTTTCGCCCACAGCTGGTCAGGATTTTGCATCAAGCACCACCCAACCTTGGCAAGTAAAGCTAAATTAAAGGCCTCAAAGTCCTTAAACCCCATACCCCCATCTATCTTATTCTTTTTCAGCCTATCCTTAGACACCCAGTGAATCTTTTTCTTCCCCCGCCCTCTTCCACTAGAAATGAGTAACCATCCTATCAAGCCTCTTTAAGACAGACCTAGGAAAGAGGAAACAAGACATTGGGTAAATAGGTATAGCATTGATAACAAATTTAATTAGAACTTTCCTACCAGCCTTTGAGAGAAAACTATGGTGGCAGCCTTGAACACTCTTCTCCACTCTATCCAAGACCCCATTCAGGGCCCTGACTTTTGACCTACCTCAAACAATTAGCAAACCCAGGTATTTCCCAGGTGCATCAATCACATGGATTTGAAAAATCTATCCAATTTCTTCTCTCAAAAGAGTTGGCCAATTTTTTGAGAAAAACAGACAAGATTTTCCAAAAATCACCTCCTGGCCAAACACCCTACAATACAAGTCAATGATATGTTTCATGTTTCTGCAATTACTAGTATTTGCTTGCAAGAATAACACTACATCATCGGCAAACAAACTATGGGAGATAGTAGGATATCCTCTAGCAACTACTATTCCCCTTACCTTCCTTTCCTTTTCACCCCAATCTATCAAATTTGACAAAACATTACTTACCAAGATAAAGAGGTAAGGAGATAGGGGATCCCCTTGTCTCAGCCCTCTCTGGGGAATCACCCTTGCAACCCTCTTCCCTGACAACATAATGGAGGAGCTCACTGAATTAAGACACCAAAGGATCCTATTAGCCCAAGCATGGCAAAAGCCCATTTTGATCAAAGTGGCATAAAAAATCCCACTCAACATGGTCATAGGCCTTATTCATATCAAGTTTAATAGCTACCTCACAAGTTCCTTGAGATTTTGACTTCATATGATGAAACATCTCGTGCACCACAATAATATTATCCTAAATCGCTCTCCCAGGGACAAAAGCTCTTTGTCTCTCATCAATAATCTTATCTAGAATACTTTTAAGCCTATTAGCAAGAATTTTGAGAAGATTTTGTAAACAAAATTACATAAGCTTATAAGACGATAATCGCTAACAGACTCAAGACAATCTTTTTTAGGGATCAACACTATATCAGTCTCATTAATATCTTTCAAAGAAAAACCATCCCTAAAGAAATCTTTGATTAGATTACACACCTGAGGGCCGACAGTTTCCCAAGAACTTTGGAAAAAGGCTCCAGTATAGCTATCAAGACCCGGCACCTTGGATCTCTCCAGCTGGAATGTTGCTTGTTTAATTTCCTCATTTGTAACTGGTGCCATCAACATCTCATTGTCCTGGGCCGATACCATCTCCCCTACACACTCCAAAGCCTCCACAAAATCTCTAGCTCCCATAGTCGCAAACAAAGCTTTATAGCTCTCCGCAAAGCAATTCCCAATCTGCTCTTCCTCCTCCAACCAATTTCCCACTCATCCTTTAGCCTGTTAATCTTATTTCTGCTCCTTTTTATAGTAGCCAAGTGAAAAAACTTTGTATTTTGATCTCCACATTTCAACCATGAGACTCTAGCATTTTGGACCTAATACTGCTCCTCCTTGTCCCAAATAACTTCTAATTCTCTCCTAAAATTAGCCACTTTAGCTTCCACTTTCCCATCCCAATCTCCTTCCAAGCACCTTTGCATTTTGTCCATTAGCTCATATATAATCCTTCTACTATTCCCAAATTCCTTTCTACTCTTCCTAATTAAAACTGGTCTTAGGCGATCCAGATTATCCACCAAATTCTTTAAGCCACCCGCTGATCCTCCATAATCCCAGCACTGGCTGAGACGATCCAGAAAACCTTCATGAGCCAGCCATCTTTCATCAAATCTAAAGATATACGGTGTTCTCTCCTCCTTGGCCTCATAGTTTATCATAATGGGGCAATGATCAGATCCGATCGGCTCTAACCCCTTCCCTTGACCATTTTGAAATAGACACTTTATATTAATCAATGCCCTATCCAGTCTTTCCCTTATTCTTTGATTTTCCTCTCTCATATTCATCCATGTATATTTTCTTCCTTTAAACTCCACTTCAATCAAGTTACAGATTTGCATAACATTCCTAAACCTATCAAGGTCTCTTTGATGACAGGCCCTCCCCCCTTCCTTATCAGATGAGTAGAGCATATCATTAAAATCCCCAAAGATCATCCATGGAATCTCTAATCCTGGGTTTAGCCTCTATAACACTCTCCACCAGCTTACCTTCCTTGCTACTACATGGGGCCCATATACCATTGTGATCGCTCCCAAAACTGAGTTATGCATAACCACATCCTCCACATGAATAAAGTGCCTGCTAATAATTCTGACTTTAATCTCCAGCTGACCCTTCCACCACAACACAATACCCCCTGATTTTCCCACTGAGTCAAAACTTACCCCATGATCAAACTGCAGCTTTCTTCTAACTTTATCCACCTTTTTACCCTTCATCTTTGTCTCCGAAAGAAACACAATGCTTGGCTTGTGCCTCCTACATTGGAACTTTAAGTTGCGAACTGTCAAGGTAGTTCCAAGACCCTGACAGTTCCAACCTAGACAAATCATGGCTCCTTGGTGGCTGAAACCGAGCGGCCACCACACCCACCTCTTCCCCCTACACCAACCTCCTGCACCACTCCACTTTTCCCTTCACCAAGACCCCCACCCAACTCCGTATCACCACCAAGTGAATTCTCCTGTAGTTCATCAATAAAAAGCGCCCTCTTCGGTTTCCTTTATATCAACATGTAAATATATCAACACATTTTTAATATATCAACATGTAAATCAAACTATAATCTACTAACAATCATCTAGTTTCCATTAAAATGTGTTCATACTAGTAAAGAACTATATCATATTATCAGTAAATGATATATCTTATGTGGTTAGCAGGATCCATAAGCACTTAGACTATATTGAGATATGATACTTCTGAACCAAGTATTTCATTATCACCTTCTTGAGGTTTAAAAATATGGTACTTCAAACCAATAGATGTGATTTTTCTATAAAAACACTTTAAGATGTTTGTACACAAATTTCTTAATACAATAATTCTTTCTTTCAAATATTTAATTTATACTATAAGGAAAAAATTTTGTAATTTCCAAATCCTTCATCTCATATTCTTTCTTCAAGCAAATCAAAACTATGACAAATCTTCAAGAATATTTAATAAAAACTTTTCAGGAGTTTCAATAATATTTATATCATTAACATAAATAACAATTACATCATCACAGGTAGATTGGATGTTTTATATTATTCTTTCAATTGATATATTTACTAGGTCAGTTATACCATATTTATAACTCTACAATTTTAGTATATTTGATATATATTTTTAAGATATTTTGAGAGTTATTAATATAATTTGAAGAGATTCTAAGTTTAAACTAACAAATTCATCTATTGATGTGTTATCTTAGATATTCATTAAATTATAACAGATAATAATTTAAAGCTTTCATTAATTTTTATTTATGTTTTGTTTTATTTCCTTTTATTTTATTATCTTGGTATATTTTTTAGGAAGTAATCCAAATAGAAAATCTCATCAAATCAAGAAATGAAGACAGATTAAAAGAAAAACAAAACAAAAAAAGAAGAGAATGAGCAACTGGCGATTTTATGGATATATGTGTGTATATATCATATATTGGAGGGATATTAGAGGCACATCCACATAGAATCCTGGAGGCACAAAAAAACGAAAAACTTTATATATATATATATATATATATATAAAGAAAGCACAACCAGGGGAGACGTCCATCACGCACAAGAAAAGAAGTAAGAGAAGACGCAAGCTGAGATGCAAAGACACGAGCAGCATAAAGGAAGCGCCACATCTAGAGGCATAAGCTGGAACAAAAGGAGCAGCGCAAAGGAGAGAAACATCATCATGAAAGAAGAGGAAAACACCTATCATTCTATTGTTGATCTTCTTTCTCTCTTTTCTTGATGCTTTTATTGAATTTGAATATTATTATTCTGGATTTGATTAAAGTCGTATGTAGCTAAGTTCTTTAAATCTAGATTAGTTATGAACTGATTTAAGGATTTGAGCATGTTTAAACCATTTATTTATCTTTTAATTTTAAATCTTCACTACAAAAAAGAGGCTTTAGCAGTGGTAAATTTGTAGCGGTTCCAAAAATCGTGACTAAAAAGGAACTTTGTAGCGATTTTAAGTCAAAGTGCTACAAATTTGCAACAACAATCTAGGAATAAATTTAGTAGTGGTTTATAACTGCTACAAAAACTAGCAGGAAGGATGCACCAAAATTTGTACCGGTTTGTCAGTCAATTTGCAGCAGATTAGCTAAAGAAAGACCGTTGCAGAAACGAAGCATTGTCAGCTACAATGATATTTGTAGCGGTTTTAAAAAATCACTACTAAAGTGCGCATGTTTTCGAGGTTGTGCAATGGATTTTACAGTGGTTGTGTACAGAAAAACCGCTGCAAAACTTGAACATCATGAGCTGCATCATTTTGCAATGCATTTTGTAGCGGGTTTTTTAAAATAACTGCTGCAAAAATGAAGAGTATCTAAATTAGTAGCGGTTTAGACAAACCGCTACTAAGCAGCAGTTTTATACAGAACTGCTACTAATTTGTAGCGATTTGTCTAGAACCGCTACTAATGCAACGCCTATATAAACCACCACTCCCCTCATTTCTTCACTTTTGATTTTGTGAAAACATCATATCAAAGAGATTATACACCTTTCTGAGTTTTCTAAAAAGTTTTTTTTAATATTATACAACTATTTTTTAAAGGCTAGCTTTAAGAAATTTTTTAAACATTTTTTATTTATTAAATTTTAGAATTTTTTATTTTTATTTTATATTTTAAAAATGTAATTCAATTATATTTAATTTAACTTAATTATTATTAATTAACTTTAAAAATTTAATTCAATTATATTTAATTTAACTAATAAATTTAAATTTTTAAAATTATATTATGATTTTTAAAATTATATTATGGGTTCTATTTCATTTCATTAAATGTAAACAAATTTAGTAGTGATTCTTGTTTCTATTTGCAACAGTTACATAAACGCTGTAAATTTGAAATTCAAAATATGTTCCCTCCATTTTAGCAGCGGTTACAGAACCACTACAAATTCCAAATTGAAAATATGTTCCCTCGATTTTAGCAGCGGCTATAGACCGCTGCAAATTTTAAATTCAAATAATTTCCCTCAGTTTTAACAGTGGTTATAGAATCGCTGCAATGTCCAACATTCATGTGTTATAATTGCTGCACTATCCAACGATAACATGTTTTGCAATGTTTTGAGCAGCGATTGTGTTCATTTGCAAATTCCATTTTAAGCCTTCCCAACTCAGAAAATTTCAAATTCTCCTTTCTTTCTGTTTTCACTTCCATATTCTCATTTCTATCTTATCACACTTGTTCTCGGGGATATTGCGATCAAGTTTATGTGAAGTCCTTCTTATGGCTAAGTCATGGATTAGGTTTCCTCGCACGTCTGCTCGATATTTGGCCGGATTGAATAGTTTTTTGAATTTTGCTAATAGATATGGCAAGATATTGTAAGATTTCTTGTCCATGCTCTAAATGTAATTTCAAAAAATGGCATGTTAAAGATTTAGTTAAGGAATACTTAATAGTTAAACGTTCCTTCAAAGTTACAAAAACTGGGTGTATCATGGAGAAACTAATGATGTCTTAGGAGAATGTGCTCCTGCAATTTCACAAATGGGAGTGGAAGAAGACCATGTTAACCCCGTCAGTGACACACTTCGTGATGCTTTTGGGGTACATGATAATGTAATCACAGATGAAGTGTAAGGTCCGGAACCTTAGTACATGAGAAGCGCGGATGCTCATACTTTCTTTGAGCTTATGGCAAAAGCCGATAAAGCTCTATATCCTGGGTATGGAAAGTACTCAAAATTATCTTTTTTAAATTAAATTGTATCATATTAAGTATTTATATGGCATATCTGATAGGAGAATATCAATGATATTAGAATTATTACTCGACGCATTCCCTGAAGCATTGATCCCGACATCTTTTTATGATGTAAAGAAGATTATCAATAAATTGGGTTTGAAGTACGAAAAAATCCATGCATGTCCAAATGACTGCATGCTTTATTGGGGAGATTATGCGAATAGAGAAATTTACAAATGGTGTAACACCTCGAGATATAAGCCGAAAGGGAAGGGGAAGAATAAGAAGAAGAAACCTGCAAAGATTCTCAGGTATTTTCCTTTCAAGTCATGACTTCAGAGATTGTATTTCTCGACTAAAATGGCTGAGCACATGAGGTGGCATGCTATTGAAGTGAATCCCGATGGAAAGTTAAGATATATGTGGGATTCAGAGGCTTGGAAGGGGTTTGACAAAGAATTTCTAGATTTTGCAGTGGATCCCAGAAACATACGCCTTACTTTGGCAACTGATGGATTTAATCCTTTTGGGAACCTAAGCACAAGTTACAGCATTTGGCCTGTGGTGTTAGTTCCATACAATTTGCCTCCATGGATGTGCATGAAGCAAAACTCATCCATTTTATCTATGATCATCCTAGGAAAGAAATCACCGGGCAACAATATTAATATCAACCTGCAACCTTTAATGAAGGAGTTGGTTGAATTGTGGACTGATGGGATTGAGACCTACAATGCATATGATATGGAGTTGTTCAAATTGTATGCGGTACTGATGTGGACGATAAGTGACTTTCTGTGTCTTGGAACTTTATCTGGATGGAAGTGCACATTGGACTTGCTTGTCCAGTGTGTAACTTTAACGCCGAGCCATTGCATATTCCATACAGTTGGAAGTGGTGCTTTATTAAACATCACCAATTTCTTGATAGGAAGCACAAATTTAGGTTGTAGAGGAATCGCTTTGATAGAAAACATGAAAGAAGAGGACCACCTGTCATGTTAAGTGGTTCCAATATTTTGAGTCAGCTTAATGATGTTAATTTTGAGTTTGGAAAAAAGGATGATTCAGAATGAGGCGGAAGGAGACATCGTAGTACTTTGGAGTTTGATCCGGTTCAGCAATTGCAGAAGAGGATTATATTTTTTACTCTTCTTTATTGGAAGACTAATATGTTACATCACAGTCTTGATGTGATGCACATTGAAAAGAATGTGTGGGATAATGTTCTATACACCTTGTTGAACGAATCTAGGAAGTCCAAAGATCATCGCGAGCTAGGAAGAATTTACAGTCCATGGGAATTCATCAAGATGCTTGGCCAAACGACAATGACAAGTTTCAACCAGCAAAATTTACCTTAACGAAGCTGAATAAGGATATATTCCTTTCAACATTGAAGAACATTAGGGTTCCTGATGGATATTCAAATAACATTTCAAGGTGTATTGATTTGCAGTCTTGGAAGGTATCTGGCTTAAAGAGTTATGACTCACACGTCCTTATGCAATAATTACTGCCATTGGCACTAAAAATATATTGCCTCTAGAAGTGTCAATGGTGTTGGTGAAGCTCTGTTCATTCTTTAGAAAGCTGTGTGCAAAGGTTCTCATAATTGAGGAGTTGGAACAAATGTAGTAACAGATAATTCTCACACTGTTCCATTTAGAAATGATCATCCCTCCATCATTTTCACTGTCATGGTGAACCTCACCATACATCTTGCTCAAGAGGCGAAGCTCGATGGCCCAATTCAATATCATTGGATTCATATAATCATATTAGAGTGAGATCATTCGCGTTAATGTCTTTTGAATAGCTACTTAGGAATAACAGTTTTATTTGAGAGAGGGTTGTTGATGGTCGGAAGACACTACATCTATTTATACTTTAGATTAACAAGTTAAATTTAAATATATTTATTTGGGTAATTACATGCTCCAAAACTTAAAGAATGGATTAGCCACTCTAGGTTGCTTGTGTAGATTAATAATTTCTATCGTATTAGAATTAATATTTTAGTTTATTTGAATTTATATTTTCATCATTCGTATTTGATTTTCTCAACTTAAACTAAATTAGGTTTCTAGTACCTATTTACCTATCAACCCGAGTCTCCGTGGGATCGACCTTAATTTACCATATATTATTTTCATGACCCGTACACTTGTGGTGCATAATTAAATTTTGGCAGCATCACATATACACCCTGATAGATTTAATCTATATAGATATCTTGATGGAATTAATTGCTTATAGCAACTTGAATATTTCATGGAGTTTCATATATTCTGACTGTATGCTTTCAATAAATTGAATCCTTTACGGATTTTCATATATTTATGCCTAGATCTTCACATGTACTTGATCCATCAAAGATTTTACAAGTCTAACAATTTTTCGTGTATACACTACTAGTGCTTTTATTTAGGTTTATAATTACATAGATAGACAAGTTGAAATATATTATGAATACAACATTTAACGAACTTCTTATACATACTACTATATTTGAGATTCTATATTTGATTGTAAAAATGTATTCTATGTATTCTCTTTTCTAGGTATTCATTTTATCTCTCTCATGTTAGAAAAATTTTACCAAATGACAAACAACTAATCATTCAGTCCTAAATCCATTTGTTTCCTCTATAAACATAGTTTTGTTTCACATAGAAACAAATAAGAAACAGAAATTTTTTTTTTGACATTTATTTTCAATTTTAGTTGAATATCCATCTATGTGCTTTGTGGTGAATTAATAAGAACATATATTACACATTCAAGATTTTTGTGATGGAAATATTTATCTTTTGACTGAAAGCCAATTATGGTAGAAGAATTAATAACACTTTGTTAGAATGATGCGCTTATGTTTGGCAATGCATAAAATCAAGCTTCCCAATACTCAAATGAGAATTTTTATCTTTTCAGATCCTATATTTCCTCAAATGAAAGTTCCATACATATGAGAACAATCTAAGTTAAAAGCATATCAAATTCACAATTATAAGCTCAAAATAATTTTTGATCTCCAATCCAAACTCGGAAAGAAACTTTAAAGTAATAAGGGAATTTAAATATTCCTTTTTTAGGTTTAGATTATCCAAATAGAATGAGAAAGAAGGTAGAGGTTAAACAGAACTACATCATGCATACAAAGTATCTTAAATAGAAAGTGAAGATACATCATACTTTGACCAAATCCTCTTGTTGATAACGCATTATTAAATTAATGAAAGAATTGTAAAGAGAATTAATGGAATAAGAAAGAATGGTTTCTTTCACTATGTGAATTCTGCCATAAATAAAAGATATCTTATATTCATAAACATAATTTTACAATACATTGGGTAAATTAATTTCATGAATACATGAGATAGTGGAGAGATATAAAAATGATGGGTGATTAGGGAATAGATAAACATTCATAACACTACCCGTTGAATGTCATGATTAAACTTGTGTCTCATTGGAAAACTACAACTAAGAAAGAGCCAATAGGACACAAATATAGTAAAAGAAAAGAATACACTCTGTCTACCATCATGTGCCGTCGAGGAGGCAGTTAATCTTCATAGCTTTATCATGATTAGGTTTCTTTTCATCAGTCTGTGTGATTCTTCTTCATCTCTCGTTCTTCTTCATATCTTCGGACCTTTTCTTTTCCTTCATTTTCTCTTTCGTCGATACATTTCTTTCTTTTTCAGTGTCTAATTTGCTTTCAATTTTTGTTCATCCGTCATTCATGGAGTATACACATGAGTTTGATTGCTCTTGTTCTGTATCATTGGAATGTTGTAATAACTAGTGAGTAGGCTAAAAACTTAATTAAAAAGTGCTCCTTTTTCATATGCTTAAAGTGTCTTCCTGTTAAATTGGTTCTATATTTGAGATTATTATGCTAGATTGATGCTATGTATTGAATACCGTTGCAATGTTTTGTATCGTATTGGCTTTAAAATGTATTTTTGTTCTTATTTCACCAGCCCTATTCATTTCTTCTATATCGTTTAATTGTTAAATCGCTCCAATTGTGTATTATGTTGTATCTCACTTTCGCATGCATCATGTTTTGTTGAAGAGAATGATATTTTGGCATGCAATTATCATTAACAGCATGTCTGTTGAAATTGTATAGGAGAGTTAAGTTAGGCAAAATATACTCTATCAAAGCTATGTTTAGCTGAGTAATTGATAAAACAAGCTATATATTCAACAAAACATTACTTGCTGCCATATTAAACAATATAAAGCATGCTGTTGTATTGATAAACAGATTGCCACATCTGGTTTTAAGTAAACGAGTCAGATGCAATTTAAATAGCTTCATTGTGTCGCATTCTGAGCGCTTAGATTAATCCGATGGATAGGAATTACAGCTTCATAGGAACGCGCAGAAGTTACACATGTCAGGGATCCAGAATTGTGTTATGAAGAATTGATAGCTCCTGCGGAGAAGTTCAACATGAGGCTAAGATAATGGAAGAAGAAGAAGAAGAAGAAGAAGAAGAAGAAGAAGAAGAGTTCTATTGGACCGGATAAAAATTGGGAAAGAATGAGAAATTAAATTTAGAGACAGTTCAGATTGAGATTGAGAGAGAGAGAGAGAGTAAAGGAAGTAAGTCTGGTGGGTGTAGTGGTGAGATGAAGAAGCTGAGTTGAACAGAGATGATCTAGAGGCTAGATACAGAGCAAAAACAGCTACTCTGTTTACAAATTCAGACACACAAGTGGAACCAACACAATGAGCAACCACAATTACACTTGTAGGACTACACACAAATAGCAACTAACAAAGGTACTAGTTACATACAAACACAACACTCACAGCAGTACATAAACTCTATAATATGACCCAAACATAACAGGTTGCCAGTCTTATGAGAGGAATGTGTTGGTATTAGAACATAGACGCAGTGGAATTTAAAATTTTCTAATCCCTTATGAATCTGTCAAAGGTGTTTAGATTAAGGAGAGCCGCATCTTTTTTCGTTTTTGAATCCAAAGCGCTTCTTGCGTTTGGATCTCTTCTGGTTCCACGACCTTTTGCATTCTTAATTCCGATCATGAGGAGTCGATATTTCTTTGATCGCCTCCCTCTATTGGTATCCACACGAACTATTCCCAACAATCACAGCGTGCTAGTGCCTTTCACATCTCACTCTCCCTCTACGGTTTCTGGTGGCTCATGGTCAAACTCGAATTGCTCATACCTCTCTTGCTCATGATTCATAATATTTGTGGAACTCATAGAGAGCTCCTAGAATCTGCTATTAATCTTTAATTAATCTTTAAAATTCGAAAACAGATCTCAAAAGATCTTCAAGATTAATCTTTATTAATCTTGAAATTCGAATTTCAAAAACGATATTGAAGATTAATCTTTATTAATTTTGAAATTCAAAATTTAAAATTCAAAAGATATTCAAGATTAATTTTTTATTAATCTTGAAATTCAAAAGATATTCAAAATTAATCTTTTCGATCTTGAAATTCGAAATTTGAAATTCAAAAGATACTCAAGATTAATCTTTATTAATCTTGAAATACAAAATTTGAAATTCAAAATGTGAAATTCAAATTTTGCAATCATGATTTGGATTAATCTAATTTGATCAAATCATATCCATATATAATTAATCCAAATAGTGAGCCAACAAATTTAATTTATCTTATAAATTAAAGCTGAACATTAATGTCAGTTATTTAATTTATCAAATAAATTAAATACTAACATATAATATTATTGTCATTTTGAATATATATAATTTGAATAAATCCTAGAATTAAAGCTCTTGTGGGGCTGTTTTTGAGTGCATCCCTGTAAGCCCATATGAAGCTGGCAATGGGCTAAATTCAACATTAGCCCACATGTCACAAGCGAGATTTAGCAACCATATGGGGATTGTTAACATGACGTAACCTTTCATGTAATCACATCACATCCCTTTTGCCACACGATATCTCAGTTACAGATGAGGCATGGATGGCATCATCCTCCTATTCCTAACCATTACTTTCTCGATCCCTGAGTAGTCTGATCAAGGAAACAAAAAACTCTTTTTTCATTACAGTATGGCAATACATTTCTCAGACTCACTCATCGAGTAACCCAGTAACATCTCTCAACTAATGTGAGGGACAAATCCCATCTTGATCACTCACATTCCTCCACATGAAAACCCCTAAGCCTGATTATAACCTTTATTATCACCCAGTCGAAGGTGACTTTTGACTAAGTCAAAACTTAGCAACTCTCATGTAGGAATCCATAATGATCTCTGGTCAAAAAGCATCGTGACGTGATTACAAATGAGATAAGCATATGACTTAATCCATGTAGTTTTCTCATAGCGGGTCGGTCCAGCACCTTGTACTCTTACAAGTGCCTATGACTTTGACTCGTATCTCCATACCTTATCAAAGTCATACTAGTCTTACTTTATATATGCTCTCACATAGACAACCAACTAGGAACATTTAAGATAATATTCATAATTCGTCTATGGATGCGATTATCATAACAAACATGCAAAACATATGATAATTAAATGGAGAAAATACATTAAAATAAATAATGTCTGAGGTACAATGATTGACCCCTAGGGCATAATTTCCAACATCCTCCCACTTGCAATAGGTACAATCATTAATTAGTCTAACTCCCATTGTCTTAACATGACCCTCATGTTTTGTTTGTAGAAGGGCTTGGTAAGAGTATCAGCAATATTGTCTTCTTTAGATACTTTGTATATTTTGATATCACCTCTATCATTAATTACTATGATAAGGTAAAATAGCCTGAGTATATGCTTACCTGTGCAATAGCACCATTATTGTCACAGAACAAATCTATTGGATTTGAGATGGTAGGGACCACCCCTAGTTCAGTAATGAACTTTTGATCCAAACGGCTTCTTTAGCTGCATATGATGTTGCTATATACTCCACTTCTATCGTAGAATCAGCTACAATGCTCTGCTTATAGGTCTTACAGCTTACCACACCACCATTAAATAGGAATAGGTATTCTAACTGTAATTTAAGATCATCTTGATTAGTTTGAAAACTTGCATCTGTGTAACCATTTATACAGAGTTCATCATCCAAACCACTACAGACCAAGAACAAATCCATAGTTCTTCTCAAGTACTTAAGATATTCTTGACAGCGGTCCAATGACCCTCACTGGGATCTTGCTGGTATCTATTAGTCATACTTAAGGCAAATGAGATACATGATGGATCCAATAGTTGAGGCATATGGAACCTTACTTATGCAATCTCTTTGATCTGGTGTCTTAGGACACAAATCCTTGGCGAGAGTGATACCATAAGACATAGGTATGTACCCCTCATTAAATCCTGCATATTGAACCTATGCAGTATTTTGTCTATATATGTACTCTGACTTAAGCCTAGAAGCCTCTTGGATCTATCTCTATAGATCCTGATCCCTAGGATGTAAGTGGCTTCACCCAAGTCTTTCACTGCAAGACTTGACACTCTGCAAGGTACGAATGTCATTCCCAATGAGTAGGATGTCATCAACATAAAGTACCAAGAATACAACGGTGTTCCCACTAACCTTCTTGTAAACACAAGGTTCATCCATGTTTTGAATGAAGCCAAACTCTTTGACAACTTCATTAAAATGATGACTCCAACTCCGTGATGTCTACTTTAATTCATAAATGGATCGTTGAGTTTGCATATCTTACCAGAGTCCTCTGGACGCATAAAACCTTTAGGTTGTGTCATGTACACATCATCAAATAGATTTCCATTAAGGAAAGCTGTTTTGATGTCCATCTGTCATATTTCATAGTCATAATATACTACAATGGAAAGAAAAATTCTAATTGACTTGGTCATCGCTACTGGGGAAAAGGTTTTATCATAGTCAATACCATGAGTTTGTGCGAACCCTTTTGCAACCAATCTTGTCTTAAAGACATTTACTTTGCCATCCATATCGGTTTTCTCTTTAAAACCCCATTTACACCTCAAGTGGGTCAACCAAGGTCTATACTTGATTGTCATACATGGATTGCATTTCAGACTTCATGACATTCAGCCATTTATCAGAGTTTGGTCCTACTACAGCCTCTAGATAGCTGGTCGGATCATTGTGTTCAATGAGCAATACATCATGACTCCCAGTAACTAGAAATTCGTATCTCTATGGTGGTTGTCGTGACCTATTAGACCTCCATAGCCTTGTGTTTCTTGAGGAGGCTCAACAACATCTTGTGAGTCTTCTCTGTCATTCATCTGTGGTTCTATGGTGCCTTGAGATTCTCGAACTTCTTTGAGATGCAATTTTCTCCTACTGGTCCTTCTAAAGATGAACTCTCTTTCTAGAAAGACACTATTTCGAACAACAAACACTTTGTGTTCGATGGGATTATAGACAATCCCTTTGTTTCCTTGGGATACCCCAGAAAAAGGCATTTGGAGGATCTATTTGATAACTTTTTGGAAGCCTACTATTTAACATAGACCTCATATCCCCAAATCTTGAGAAAGGACAAGATAGGTTTCTTCCCAATCCATATCTCATATGGTATCTTTTCAACTGCCTAAGATGGAACATGATTCAGTGTGAACGCAGCTGCTTCCAATGCATGGCCCCAACAGGAAGGTGGAAGATATGTTTAAATCATCATAGATCAAACCATATCTAATAGAGTTCGATTTCTCCTTTCAGAAACTCCATTCCATTGTTGCGTTCCTGGAGTTGTGAAATTATTCCACAACTCCTAAGATTGTCGATGAACTCTTGGCTCAAATATTCACCTCCTTGATCTGATCGAAGGGTTTTAATTATCTTGCCAAGTTGGTTTTGCACTTCATTCTTGAATATTTTGAACATTTCAAAAGATTCAAATTTGTTTTTCATTAGATAGACATAACTATATATACTAAAATCTACAGATAACCTCCTCTAGCAGGTGTATTTAGTGGTCCACATACATCTGTATGTGTGAAACCAAATAAATCAGTGGCCCTCTTACTATGCCCAGTAAAAGGTGCCTTAGTCATATTTCCCAATAAAGAAGATTCACACGTGTCAATTGATTGAAAATCAAACGAGTTACGAAATCCATCTTGATGGATTTTAGAAATGCGTTTCTCATTTATATAGCCTAGACGACAATGCCATAGGTAGGTTGGATTCAAATCATTTGATTTAATCCTCTTAACAGTTATGCTATAGATATTTCCTTTTTATGTAGAACCTTGCACTATCATATTCTTGAAGTCTTAATACTTTCAACCCATCCAATTGAGACAATCTTTTAGATCTAGCTTGCTTGTGGTACATATTTAGCTTCTTGATCCCATCACCTAACCACTTGATTACTTCCTTCATCATAAGATGCATTCATCTCTGATTTTGAATAAACTTATTATGATCATCCTCCAAGGGTATTTTATGCATTTCAATTGAGTGGCTTATACCTTTAATATCTTCAACTTCATCAAGCTCAAATAACCCACCTTCTAAAGAATCTTCTATGGCATATGGCTTTAAAGTCTCTTGAGTTGCTTCACCAAGAATATCAACACTGAAACATTCTATAGTATCTCTAGGATAATTCAATACATCATTCATATTGAAGATAACCTCTTCATTATGCACTCTCATCTTGATTTCTCCTTTTTCAACATTAATAAGAGTTCGAGCTGTAGCAAGGAAAGGTCGGCCCACTATGAGTGGTATACCCCTATCTTCATCACAATCTAAGACAATGGCTCTGTTTGGCAAAGCTTAATTCTCACCCAAAAGCACGTTTAACAATGTTTTTCCGCAAAACAAGATAATCTCCTTCACATATTTACCTCGACTTCAATAAAAGTACTTCTCTACCACATTCCCAAACGGAGCCAATGAAGTCTTCAGGGGGTAGAACTTGTCAACTTTGATTAAGACTTCTTAAATAATACCTTTAGGATAAGCAAAACTTCTATCAGCAAGTCAAAGTGTCACAGAAATTGGTTTAGCTTCACCTAGTTGCAATTTTCAGAATACAGATAGTGGCATCAAGTTAATGCTTGATCCTAGGTCACACAATGCTCTGCTTTGAAATCTCTCCCCAATCATGCAAGGTATTGAGAAGCTACCTGGATCTTTTTGCTTAGGAGGTAGCTTGTTGAGAATAATTACACTACGTTGTTCTGTAAGAGCTACAGTCTCATAAGCACTAAACTTCCTCTTCTTAGTCAACATCTCTTTCAAAAATTTTGCATAATTAGGCATTGCTCTATAGCCTCAATGAAAGGAATATTGATATGCAACTGCTTGAAAATCTCACAGAACTTCTTATACTGCTCATCAAAGGGCTTTTTCTGGAATTGTTGAGGAAAGGGTAAACGTGGCATAAGTTTAAGATTTTCACTACTTATTTCCTTTTTCTTTGCTTCACTCTTCTTTTTGGACTTCTTGTCTTCTTGTCTTCTTGTCCCTCACCTTCCTCTTTAGCCTTTTGTGTAGTCTCATTATCATTCTCCATAACCACTGTAATAGTTTTTTGGATTTTAGAATTTGAGAGCTTCTTAACATGTGGTTGTATCTCAGGTACATCTTTTTCATTTATAAGAGTAACGGCTTTACATTCCTCTCTCCCATCTCTACGAGATTAGTCGGAGTGTTACTTGGTAACCCACTAGCCTTCAAATTATTAAGATCCGATGCTATTTGCCCATCATGTATTTCCATATTCTTGATAGAAGAATCATATTGTGCCTCGGATCTTTGTTGATTTTGTGCGACTTGCATTATCATATTTTCAAGCCTATTTAACCTCCTATCAATATGCTGAAGATGATCTTACTGAATTGGAGGTTACTTAATTTGAGCATCAAATCCTGGAGGATTTACCGATTGAATTCTGAACTTGAAGCTTGATTTAAAGCTTGAACTTGACTCCAAGAAAAATTAGGATGATTCCTCCAACATTGGTTATAATTATTTGAACAGGGGTTGTCCTTATTGTAACGGTAGTTTCCAGCATAGTTCACAGGCTCTATTTGTGGGGAGATGAGGCACTGACCATTAGTATGACTATCACCACAATATTCACAAGGGGCATATACCACAGTGACTTCCACGTGTCCACCACTTACCCATGCTTCTAAGTTATCAAATCTCTTGTTCATAGCACTAAGCATGGCTACTATATGTGAGGATGAGTCATCAGTGACCCTTTCAATTGCTTTTACTTGCTTCCTTTTATTATTGTTTTGAATGAAATCAGCTGACAAATCATCCAAACAACTCCAGATATAATTTACTGATTGCTTTGTAATTCCTCCATTAGTGACGGCATTCATCTCAGACTTAGATTCAGGAGTCAATTGGGTACTGAAGATTTGAAGTAAGACCCACTTTTCTAGATTATGACATGGGCTTTGCCTTATTAGGAATTTAAACCTCTCACAAGCCTCATATAAATGCTCACCAAATTGTTATTGGAAATTAGTAAGATTGGCTCTTACATCTACCATTTTATTATGCGGGAAAAATCTTGATCTAAACTTCTCTTCCATTTGATCCCAAGAAGATACACTTCCTTCTTTTAAGTTATTAAGCCATTCTTTGGCTCTCCCTTGCAGAGAATACAGGAAGAGTAGGAGGCGAGTAACGTCATTATGTACTCTGTTCAGCTTGAAGGAGTCACAAACATTAAGAAACTGCACCAAATGTCTATTTGGATTCAAGACTGATACCCTCGATATTGTCTCCCCAAAAAGTCATTGACACACAACTGATCATTTTCATCTTGAGCTATCTTTGCGTTAATGTTTATTGCAACTTACTCCTCTTGATTCGTAGGTGATGTCACCTCTAGTATTTCTTCAAGGCTCCTTGTCCTATGTGGTGTCTCTATAGCTTTGGATTTACGGGGCATCAAGCAACAAGGTACTTGAAAACAAACAATTTCAAAGAATATATATAAAAAAATAAAAGAAACTAAAAATAATAAAAAAATTAAAAAATGAAAAGAAAAGAAGAAAAATAAATAACACAAAAAATAAATAATAAAAAATAAAAAAATAACGTAAATTAAAAAAGCTAAAATAAAATAAACAAAATAGAAATAGAAATAGAAAAAATAGATAAATTAAATAAATCAAATTAAAAATAATGAAAAATTGCTCAAAATAAAACTATTGAAAGATTTCTAATTCTAATCACCAGTTACCTTGAGTCCCCGGCAATGACGCCAAAAACTTGTGCTACCAAAATTTAATTATGCACCGCAAGTGTACGAGTTGTGAAAATAGTATATGGTAAATCAAGGTCGATCCCACAAAGACTCAATTTAATAGGTAAATACGCACTAGAAATCTAAGTTTCATTTAAGTTGAGCAAACCAAATGCGAATAATGAAAATATAAATTTAAATGAAGTAAATTACTAATTCTAATGCGCTAGAAGATAATAATTGACAAAAGCGACCTAGAGTGGCTAATCCGTTATTTAAGTGTTAGAGTATGCTTTTACCCCAATAAATATATTTAAATTCTAATTTTTATAGCATGCTTTTACCCCAATAAATATATTTAAATTCTAATTTGTTAATCTAGAGTATAAATAGATGTAGTGTCTTCCGATTATCTACAACTCTCTCTCAAATAAAACTATTATTCCTAAATAGTTATTCAAAAGGCATTAACTTGAGCGATCTCACTGTAATATGATTACATGAGTCCCGTATGTATATTCCTATCCTAAAGGCAAATTAGAATAAATTCTAATCTCACATTACTCAGTTTAAAGGTCTAGTTAAGATCCCTCTTCAGAGGCTAATCTAAATTCCCTACATTCATACTTAATGCTGATCAGGCACTAAGTAGAGACAATAAAGTTCAAACTGAATAAACACAATTAAATTTAAACATAAATAAATGGTTCAAACATGCTCAAACCCTTAAATCAATTCATAGTTACTCTAGATCTAAAAAAAGTTAACCACACATGGCTTTATTCAAATCTCTAACAAGATTCAAGAAAAGCATCAAGAACAAGAAAATAAACAGAGAAGAAGAAAGAAGAAAACATTAATGGATGATTAGATCTCATGATGACTTCCCTCTCTTTTCTCTCCCCTGACGTTGCTTCCCTTGCCTGTGTGCGCCTTCTCCTTTTTGCTGCTCGTACCTGGACGTCTCAGCCTACATCTTCTCTTCCTTCTTTTTTTTGGTGTGTGCTGGACCTTGGATCTTGCCTTTTGATGTATGTTATATTGCTTTTATCCAATCCATGATTCTTTTCCTGCCTTTTTTTTCCAGGACTTTATCTCTTTGATATCTATGTGAATATTGCCTGCCTTCAATTTTGCCAAGATTCCGTCCTTTTCCTTTTCCTTTTTTTGATTTCTTGATCTTTCTTTATTCTTTAATCTTTCCTTTCTTCTAGATTTGCCAAGATCCACTTTTGTCATTGCTTCCTAAAAATATAACAAGATAATAAAATAAAAGAAAGTAAAATAAAATATAAATAAAAATTAATAAAAAGCTTTAAATTATTATTATCTCAATGATTTAATGAATCTCTAGGATAATGCATAAATTCGCTATTTTACACTCAAAATCTTTTCAAAATAATGAATCCCTAAGATAATACATTATCAGATAGATTTATTAGTTCAAACTCAGAATCTTTTAAATTTATACTGATAACTCTCCAAATATATGAAAAATCTATCTCAAATATACTAAAAATTTGAGAGGTATCAAGAGTACATATTCTATGCTCAATGATATGAAGTTACATGGATGTTCACCCAATTCTGTGGTTTACACAACCCTTCAAAACAGATTTTGTCTCTTTGGATCTGTGGAAATGGTAATGGAACTTTGGGAGTAAACGAACAAAGAAGCTGGGGACTCTAGTCCAACTGTTGTTACTTATAAATCTCTTATTCAGAGTTTCTCTAAGAAGGGCAAGTGGAAAGAACCATTGCAAATTTTAGATAGAATGAGAGATTTGTGGTGTTATGCAAACAGTGTAACAGTTATTACATCAATTGATAGCCTTTGCACCGAGGGTCGTGTTGAAGAGGCATACAAGTTATGTGACAAAGTTAGAGAACATGGAGTATCACACGAAGATTGCTACAGTTCCCTTGTGATTGCTTGAAGGGCCGGATGCTGGATGGGATATTCTTGCTTGGAGAGATTGTAAACACGGGACGCATCGTAACCATTGACTCTGATATTTATTGTATTCTTTTAGCTGGTCTCTGTGAGAAAAGCCACTTGATAGAGGCCACAAAATTAGCAGAAATCATGCTTAAGAAATCTCTTGTGCTAGGAGCCCCTTACAAGGAAATTCTAAGAAATTCTGGTGAAGAGGAGCTTGTTGAGAGATTAAGTGAAACGCAAAAGGGTCGTTGATGATTAGTTTTTGATGTTGCCATGTCTATTTATAATGTAGATGATCTTGTGTTGCATTCGTTTAATGCCTTAACACTTACAAATGATATGTTACAAGATCTTTATAGTTACTGTTATGTGTGGATTTATTTTAACAGTTTAAATGTTAATTTTAATAATAAACATGATTTAAAAGATATATAAAACTCTTAATTATGACGTTGACACATAAAAGTTGAATTTTCGCAATGACTTTTCCAAGTGGCAATTGAAAGTTAAACTTTTAGTTGCGATCTGTTTAAAGGCACTGCTGAAAATCAAATTAAATTGACATATATTTAGTGATGATATGTTAGTAGAAGTCTTCATTTTGGTGACAGCAATATGTTGCACCGAAAAGTTAACCTTTTGACGCGATATAGAAGTTGTTGCTAAAAGTTCTTTTTTTTTTTTCCTTTTAATGTATCCAAAAATGATTTTATCCTTTTAAGTTTCATATTGTGAGGCAACTGCTCATTTACTAGCTTCAAAAAAATTAGCTAATCAATTCAACGAGCTTGATGTTTCTTTACTTCTGCACCTCATATCATCTTCCTCATATCTCTTAAGATAGTTTTTTTTTTGGTTAGATCCCTTGGTTTGATTATCATTAGATTTGTTTTGTAGGTAAATGGAATCATTCACGTTAATTCAACCATTCTTTTTTTTTTTTTTTTTTTTGCTTTTGAGTCACCAAAGGTATCCATCGATGATTGCAATTACTAATCCTTTCGCTGCTGATCAGGCACACAAGAGTAAATAGTTGGTCACATACAAGTTTCCATTCCTGTTGGCATAATGAGGATTGAGCCCCCACCATGCATATGGTTAAAGGACAAGATGTCAAACCATCACGACACCACCTCGTGGTTGTCAATTCAACTATTCTTGGAGTATACTTGAAGTGTTTAAGGGACTTGAAGAAGTTCCTTTAAAATTTAGGACTTATAACACTTGGTTCATAACTGAGTTGATTGATGAGATCCAATATTGGTTTAAAACTTCAGCCAATTTTTCCAAACATAATTTAAACTAGGCGTGGGCCAACCCACCAAGTGTACGCGGGTTGAAGCCCACCAATACACCAACCCACCAAGAGTATTATATATTTTTTTACCTTTTTCATCTCAATATTTTTTTAAAGTATGATAAACAGTACTTAATACATTTAAAAATAGTATAAAATATTTTATTTTTTATATCAACTTTTTCTAATACTATATTTAAAATTACAACAAAACACTAATCATTATTTTTTTTTGAAAACTTGAAAAATGTCATTATTGAAAAATTATTGGTGAAAAAGAATCATATGATTATACAATCTTATAAAATATTGGGAAAAAAGAAATAAAAGAAAATTTAATTTTTTAAAAAATTTAAAAATATATATATATATATATAGACTAGCAGGTTGGTGGGCTCAGGCTGCAAATGCCATCTCGTCAGGGGCGACTTCTTGATGGGTTGGCCCGTTTTCCCAACTCTAATTTAAACTATAGGTTTAGTTTGGTGATGCTTTCTTTTGAACAATCCGAAAAATCCCCGATCATTTTTTAATTTGAGACTAATTTTTGTTGAATTGCGATATTCATGTTCCTCCCAATAAATGTATTTTCTGAAATACGAACTCGAGTTTCCTTCTTATAGGGTGAGATCACTTACCACCATCTCAACCAACAATTTGTTGGTAATAAGTTATTATGCAAATAAGCTTGTGTTTTCAATGACATGATATTAATGTCCAACTTTGCAATTAAAAAAGTAGGGAAAATAATTCTTTAGTCCTTTAAGTATTAATTCAATCACAACTCAATTTCTCAAGTATAATAATGTATAGATGAATTCCTAAACTTGTAACTTTGTTAAAACACAGTCACTAGCCCTTTTCCACATAATCACTTATCCTTTTTACATATAACTCACCTCAAACCATCACTTAGTATTGGCAAATACATCATGCAACTTCTTTGGAGGGAAAGAGAAAGGAAATGGAAAGGAAGAAGCATTAAGTTTGATTGCAGTGGAATGACGGTTTGGGGGTGAAGATGATCAACAATGATGAGATGGGGAGCTTAGTTGGAAGCCATTTCAGCAAAGTCCACACCATAAAAGATGTACAAATGATGATTTAAGATGAGTTATATATGAACGATATTGATTTATTAAATGGAAAAATATTAGAAACTAAGCTTTAAGTCAATTAAACATTCAGAGGTTGATTTATATAGTTATAGTTCAGAAATTAAGTTATAAGTGATTTAATACTTGAAGGACTAAAATATTATTTCTTTCCTATAAAAAATTCATGAATCTAAGGATGAAGCAGCTGGAAATGACCAAAATTTAATTTGGGAGAGTCACATAAAAAATTTTGAACAATAGGGATTTATTTGTGAAAATCACTACAAAGCCTAGGACCAAATAATTAATTTTCCATTTTTTTCAATAATTACATGTTTATCACAGTATAAATAAATTTATTAGAACGGGGAGCTGGAGATGAGGGGATCTCGATTCTCGCACATGCAAGTGATTATTTAATTAAAACAACGAAAAAGACAAAAACTGCCAGTCATTTGTCTTTTATTGCCGAAGATGAAGTTGAAATTGGTGTTTTAAGTTTTATTATTATTGTATGTAGAGTTAAGCTCAATTAATTTTATAATTAATTTTTAAATGCTCACCCATGTGCATTAATACAATCATCGAGATTGTTTTAAAAATATATTCGTTAATCATATGCATTAAAACTAACTTTAGTATAATCTCTTTAATATGGGCAGTTAATCAAAACACTTTGGAACACAATCATTGATATAAAAAATGAATTAAAATCTTATATTTTGAATTAAAACTCTTTATATAATACTTGAGTGTGTTTGGGATCCCATTTGGAAGCCCAAATGTGCATCTCAACTGCCAAAGTTAGTCTAAATAAAGACCTCATTACATGTAATAAGTTTATTAAAACACCCTGTCTACCACCGGAGGTGCTGTAATGTTTCGATTTAGTAATCTAAACTCTATATCTCATTTCCATGCCTAGTGACGCATGAGAACAAATATAATAATGAAAGTATCAACAATACCTAGATTCCAAGAGGTCAAGTTTTTTTTCCTTGACCAAGTTGAAATTGATGCCTGGTGTGTTATTAATAATTGTGTGGGGAAGAGTAAAATCAAGTGGTTCTTTTATAAACACAAATCTATTGATGTTATTACACCCTCAATTTCTTTTCTTCAAGATCTACTTAATTAATTAATCCTGGCGAACTAAATAAGTGTATAAAATTAGTTGATTGTACTGTAATAACTTTTTAAAATATATTGTGATATTACAAAACTAATTACAATTAATTTTAGATTAAACCTTAGTGATAAAGGCCCTTTTGAAATAAGAGTTAACGTGTATCCATCATTGTGAAGAATTTTCTCATGTGTACCCAATACTTGAAAAAAATTTTGTGACTTGTTGATGAATGCACTGAAAATATTTCAAATGCTGAATGTTCCCAAAATATTCTTCAAAATGCTGAATGCACATAAAAAAATACTTTATAATGTTATATGTATCTTAACTTTCGGATAGAAAATAATATATATATTGTAATGTTCTTCACAAATGATTGAAACTTGAGAAAAAGCTCTTCAGAATGGATCTTACACACACATACACATTCCACCGATAATGCCCAAAAGTTTCATATCAAACTTAAGTGGCATCAACTTGATGTATTGAAGCTGTATCGATAATGCCCAAAAGCTCTTGGAAAGTATCGAAGCTGTATGAAGTGTATTGTCATTTCATTTGGGCAAGTGTTTTCGTAATTGTTGATGCACTCAAGTGGCATCAACTGGATCCCCAAGAGAAATGTCAGTCATACTTCTGCAAAGATTATTGATAGCTCAGTGTAATAGCTGTAGTTAGGAAGCAGAACTTCATGACCAGTCTCTTTAAGTAATTCATTCAGGGACAGTTGCTTTGATGGGATTGAGGGGCATGGCAATTACTTTGGCTTGACATGAATGTAGAATCAAGAAAGGTAATGATCTTGAGATTCTCCTCCAAGGACTCGAGTCTCGAGACCTTGTAGCATGAAAGCCGGATCCCCACATAGCCATAAGTCACACAATTTTCCAGATAAAAATCTGTCCACAAAACAAATTCAACAATTCTTGTGGATAATCAATTTTCTTTTATTATATAATATATATTCTTTCGATGGAATATCGCATTCACCGGAGACATTTTTGACCAAGTTCATGTGAAACGGTCCCCTACCCATTTTGTCTGTATTGCACGCTCGTTCTCTAAAATGTCCATACATCTCAATAATTGATGAAAAAAATAATATAATATGTATGTGTGTACAAAATACAAAAAGTTATAATAGCATGTGATTATATCTAGAAAAATATACATTTATCTTTAAAACTTGTGTGCTTGGAATGTTTTTATTGAGGAACTTGATAAAGAAATTATGATGAAAGGCCTTTTCCGTCTGAGAAAGTTAGAAATATATGCGAGGTAAACAACATTATAAAGAGTAAAACGTAACATCCGAATTTTTGAACCTAGATGCTTTGTCATTGTGTGTGTGTGTGTGTATGCGCTCAGAATAGAGGGCCCCAACTATACAAAGATATTGAGGGCGAATTGAAAGGAATATCCAAGTAGGTAAGAAAGAAATTAAAGAAGTTTAAAAATTAGGATCAAATTAAGGCTTGTTTGCCTCCTCTTCCTATTTTATCCTAAAATCTAAATTTTGTCTAAGTACAAAAATTTTCAGAAAAACTATTTTGATTATAAAACCTCAGTAAGAAACCTAAGTTTTCTCTTTCATACTTTTTCCTCTTTCCTACTTTTTTCCTTCTTTCTTACTTTTTCCTTCTTTCCATTTCCTCTTTTCTACTTTTTCTTTATTTCTCTTTCATCTCTCGTACTTTTTCTTTATTCTATTTCATCTTTTCTACCTTTCATTCTTTCTATTTTCTCTTTCCTACCAACTTTTTCCTTGGAATCCGTAAAAATTAATAACTTCCTAAACATAAATCACTTTTTAAAGGTTTTATCTCGAAATCTGAAAAAGTTATATTTCAAAATTTATTTTACAAAATCTAAATTTTATCTCAAAATTTATTAAAGTTATTTTAAAAATAACTTCGAAAGAAAAGTAATTAACCTGCAAACAAAACTATATGGGCTACCCTATGAAATAACTTATAAGAGCCTTCACTGTTTTACTCACCGATAAATTTCTTCGTAAAAATGAAAGGATAAGAAAGGACATGAGAATGATTGAGATTCACTGTTTTGTTTTTAGTGGTGTGCGACCCATCAGAGAAGGCACGGACGTCACGTCAGAAAAGTCACAGACGTTTTGAGTTAAACGTGTTAGGAAAGAAATGGTATTTTACAGCTTCGAACTAAATGAAAAATTTTATCTCAACCTAGTAATTTGAATATAGCGGTGGAAAAGTACTTATAGGCTTATTTACATAAATCGAGGCAAATATGTGGAGGAGATTATCTCGTTTTGCGAAAAAACGCTGTTGAACGTGCTTATGGTTACAAGTCAAGCGTTGCCAAACAAGCACAGTGTGTGTTTGGAAACTTAGGTGGGGGAAAGAAGTTTCGTTGGAAAAAAGGAGTTTACAAATTTATAGATGGTTTTACTAATTTTAAGATAGTTTTTATGGATTTCAAGTTAATTTTTACAAATTTTTAGATAATTTTATCTCAACTTATACTTCGTTAGGAGAACGGAGTTCTCAAACAAGTTCATAAAGTAAATAAAAAGGTTTTGGTTATGGGTATTTTTATTGAGGTTGTCGTCACCTTTTACCTTCCTTTTTATTTTTTTAATATTTATGGGAACTTTTTCACATTTGGTATAATTTTATGGATATTTTTAAACCTTAACATATATTATACATAAATTAATAAATTAGATAAATAAATTTAAAAAAAAATAATAAATATAAATACTTTAAAATAATATATTTAACTTCATTAATATTTTTAAATTATTATTTAATTGGGTTTTATATTAAAGATCGGTGTAATATGAATATAAAAGAAAAATATTAAATG
>JANTPZ010090355.1:0-29680 GCA_025593235.1 Vachellia pachyceras | reverse complement strand
CGCGGCCGCCATGACGCCTCAGATCTGGGAACTGAAAATCAGAGACTTGGATCTGCGCGGCGATTGTTAGCGTCGACTTATAGTCAAAGAGTGAAGACCAAGCAACGAGAGAGAAAGCTCGTTGAGGATCCAAATCAAGGGCAGGTATTGAATCAGCAACAAAAGAAGGTTCGGAACCTCTCCGGGAGGAAGGCAGATCTATTATGAGGGGAGGAGCAAACGAAGAGACGAGAAGCAGTGATCTCGCCTCAAGACTGAATGGCTGATACACGAAATAGAAATGTTAGAAATAGAATTTTCAAGCTTCAGGGCGCATCGGATCCGGGTAATGGTCCGACCGGTTAAACCTATATCCTTTTGCCAAAACGACTTTTCTTTTGAAAAATGAGTTTTATCTAAATTATAGTTTTGAATATGAAAATTTATTTAGATAAGCATTGTAAAAGTAATTTTTGATTAAGAGTGATTAAAAGAAAATGAATCTTATTAAATAATATATACATATATATATACTGTGATAAAATAGGAGAAAATGAAATAAAAGTAGTTAAATTGCATATATTATTTAGCATATCTAGCAACTTAAAATTTTTATATCTAGATCGTAACTGAAAGTGTCTCATGTTGAGACCTGGAATACATTTTGGACAGCAGAAGCTTTTTTCTCCTTATCCCAGAATGCATTTTTGTCAAAATCTTTCCCGAGCATGCTTATTCTCCCAAAAAGATAGTGTCTTAAAATGCATTCTTGACTTATCTAACAGATTCCCCGGCACACTGAAAGTTTACAAAATGAGTGGCATTGTTCATAATGAACTTGTTTGATAAAGTATTTGAAAAAGTCAAATGTGCGTTTAATAATGTTTTTCGGTAAAATGATATTATCTCCTTCACACATTTACCTTGCAAATGGTAAAAGCACTTCTCTACCGCGTTACCAAACGAGTTCCAAGTCTGTTTTTAATCATCAAATTAAAAAAAGAATATTTATCCAAATAATGGGCTTCGGTGTTGCTGTAATTTTGGAATATCTACTTCAGCATCCAAAGGACAATCACATTTTATATGGCTTACTGTGCAATTACTCGTACCAGGTATTTTTCACAACCTAGGATATAACTGTGAATCACT
This sequence comes from Vachellia pachyceras, assembly GCA_025593235.1. NCBI lineage: Eukaryota > Viridiplantae > Streptophyta > Magnoliopsida > Fabales > Fabaceae > Vachellia > Vachellia pachyceras. Next base: position 28,549 of record JANTPZ010090355.1, on the reverse strand, counting down.
TATTCAGGTGATTGACAGGGAGATACTTAAACTAAGTCAAAAGGGCATAAATTAAAGAGCCTGCTTGGCTCTAGAATCCTATGCCATGAAAAATGAAGCAGTAAATGTATAATACAAAGGTTCTAACACAATTGTGTTTGGCAGCCTAGCTAGGAGCTGAGTTGTGTTGAACTGTTGATGCGTCACAAGTCAAAAGCTTGGTCAGTGCGTTTTTATTTGTAGATATGGGGCTTGTTTGTAATAAAGTTTTCAAAAATCAAATACACGTTCAGTGTTTTTTCGTAAGATGAGATAATTTTTTTTATATATTTACCTCAACTTGAGTACTTCTTTACCGTGTTTCCAAACGATCACATCAGTGACAATTTGAGTCCATTTGGGTCTCTGCATTTTGGTGTGGATCGATCATTCATACTCACCCAACTGTTTTGTTGCTGGTTGAGCATTCCTTGCGGTTTGCGTATGCTAGAGTGTTTTGAGTTAGAGGTTAAAGCTATTTTTTAATGTGATGTGCAAATATATGAAAGGGGTTTTATTTATATTTTCGTAAATATGATTTTGTAACTCTGGCAAATAGGCTCAAGTTATTTCCACATGTATTTATATATGAAAACTAGATAGTTAATTTGTAAACATTATGAGAATAAGTTAAATTATTCATTTGTAATGAATGTGTTGATTTTTCTAAAATATCATATTTAGTCATATACACTAAAATTAATTTTAATGGAAACTCATTTATATGAATTTAAAAGATAAATTGAATTGGAGTTTTATATTTAACATTACAGTGGGAATCCAAAGCTCCGCGGAACAAAGGACACATCTTACACGACTGGATCTAAAGGTGGATGGCATCTGTAGTAAAAAATAACGCATATCAAGCAGCATAAAGTGTACGTTCTCTCTCTCCCCTTTTTTTTGGTTCTGGTTTCCAAGCTAAACAAAATAATTAAAGGAAGGAATAATATCACCTGTAAATCAACAAGATAAAGAGGACTCCCTCCTAAAGGAAGGATGATTTTTTATATCGGAACGTCGACAGTATGATTTATTCATATTGGAACATTGAAGTTAGATATACAACATATGGGATTGTCCAAGGTATTGATTCCTCGGCCGAGGAAGCTAAGACATGTCTATTCTTTCCTCTTTTTTTATCCAAAGACTTGTTTATTCCCTGTTAGGAGTGAAATAGGACAAAAAAAAAAAGGAAAATAGCAGCAGAGTTCCATGGAAGGATGGTAATATCACACAAGGCCCATAGATTTGGCCCTCTTGTGGAAGGGTCCTTTTGGATCTCAATAGAATATAAATAACACATGCAATTACTTTTATGTCCTTACTCCAAACCCATTCTGAAAGCCAGAGAAGTTTCAAACCGAGAAGTTGAGGGGTAACTTCAAACCCATCACTCTAGCACTCATTCGCAATCATATGAGAAGACGCTACACCGAGAGCTGGATAAGATGTCAAAGCCATTGTCGTCACTGAGAGATCGATAAGTCGCCATCATTGAGAGCATAAGATGCCATCACAATCACCATCGTTGAGATGTTATTGCCATTGCGTCATTCAAAACTCAAGTTTTTGCTTCAAAACTTGACTTATATCAAGGGCTTCTCAATTCAGCTTCTCAAGTTATCAATGGTAGATAATGGACTTGTCACCAGTGATTGATAAGTCCAGTAGTCGCCATTGAGAAATTGCGAAGTAGTAATTAATAAGTCTAGTACCCACTAATATAACTTGAGTTTCAAACTTCAAACTTGCAAAAATTCAAGTTTGAAACTTGAAACCCGAGTTTTTTAAAATAAAACTCAAGTTATATTAGTTGGTACTGACTTGTCAATCACTAATTCACATATTAACAATCGTAACTATTGAACTTACCAATACCTAATGACAAATCTATTACTCATCATTGACAAGTTGAGAAGTTAGATTGATAAGTCATTAGCCGCACCTAATAATAAAATTCGAGTTTTGAAGCCAAAACTCAAATTTTGAAGCCAAATGGACGACACGATGGCGACGATTTTCTTTAGCTCTCAATGCATCGTCTCCTCAGGTGATTGTGAATAAATGCTAGGGGAATGATTTGAAACTGCCCCTCAACTTCTCGGTTTGAAACTTCTCTGATTTTTAAAATGGGTCTAATTGCATACGACATCTATATTTTATCGAGGTCCCAAGGAATTCTTCCGCAAGAGGACCAAATTCATGGGATATTTTTTATATTATCATCCTTCCATAGGATTCTACTGCTATTTTATAAAAAAGGGAAGGAAACGCCATATTGTAACACAAGGTATACAAGGTTATGTTTTCTAAGTTTTTTATTTGAAAAAAAAAAAAGCTCTGAAATAGGCCAAAGCTAAATGAACTCAGCCCGATTTTTTTAGCATATTCGTGCTAGCCCATAAAGCCCAACTTGTGTAAAAAGTTCTTGAGAACAAATAACCAATTATTACAAGATAACCAAGGTCCAAGGACAAAACTAGTTTTTTTTAGTTTTGATGTACTTGCTTTATTTCTCAACATAAAACATTTTACAACTTAGGTGCTTCCTTTGCTTCTCAACCTCAGTTAAACTTGGCTTTGACAGAGAAACATGATCAGGGAAAAAAAGAGAAGGGGGACCAAAAAAGCAAAAACTTCAAATCCTATAACTCAATTGTGGAGAGTCAAACGCTAGAAAGAACTTTAGAAACAGATTAAAACAAAAGCTGAATGAAGCCTTCCTCTTATGACTTGAAAGAGAATTTCAACAACAATTACGTGAAGATTGCTAAAAAGGGGGTATCTATATACGGATGAATGTCAAGACATTGAGATTATACGTGCATATAGGAACTCGTTCCACGTGTCGGGTAACCCGGGTAGGCACCAATGGATACAATCTGCATAAGTAGTCGGGTCTGCCTGTTGCTCCGGAGTCAACATCTTCCCTTGTCGAATAGTATACACAGAGGTATGAGCATCTTTGCGAAACTCCGACAACGTTGTGATGTTGATGAAGTCCACCGGCACCTTCATCGACTGCGTCACATTAGTGGCGATAACGAAAAGCCGACGATCCGTACCAACTTCCGGCGGGGTCGTCGTGTTGAGAACAGGGGTCGTCTCCTTCGCACATTTTATCCCATCTGGGTTGTTCCAATCCTCACTCCTGCAAAAATCGATTCGCTAGCTTTAGTATGTATGCGGCATGTTTGATATAGTTCGCCAAAAACGATTCTTTAAGATTTGAGGATTACTTGATATGAAGGGGCGACATGCTGGTGAAGAAGACTTTAGTTCGATTTGGATCAATGTTGTCGTCGACCCATTTCGACCATGTTTTGAGAACTCTGCCGTAAGCTATTGGCCGTGGGACTTCATCGTACTCAGTGGACCCTTCATCAAACGAGCCTCGTCTGTCGCATGACGTGTACGGTTTCTTTATGAGTTTGCTTGAAAATCAAGATCGATACTTGGAGTGAAGTTTGTGAGTGTAGAGAGAGAGAGAGAGATATGGTGCTTACAGAACTTTCATGGAGAAAGCGTTCATCCACCATATGTAGGTGTTGAAGATGAGATAGTCCACGTCCTTCCAGTTCACACCATGCTTCTCTATTGATTCAGGCATGATTATACGGTTCAATATACTGTGCATGTTTGGATCATCTGAATTTGACTCCACTAGGAATGGGGCCCAGTAGAATTCTATTGTTGTGTTGTAGTCCTGCACGTACACAAATTAAGTTGGTGGAGTGAGTCCTAAGCAAAAATCTCTCCAAGCAAGTTACTTCAGTGGAAGGTCAAGTTTAAACGTGACATAAATGGGGATACCCATCAAGTTCAGATCACGGACCGCTCTTTTATTATGAACAAAAATATTAATTCTTTATTTTTAGTCATAACAATGGTTTGACCAATAAGGGTTATTTTGTGATTTAAAGAAGAGGACGATCTCAGACGAACCTCAATACAGAAGATAGCAAGAGAGCCAGTCTTGTACCATGTCTTGTTGCCTGAAGGGTTCGCTGCGTTGACCATGCACACCATTGATTCCCACTGGTTCCTGTTCAGTGAGTCTCCAACAAACATAAGCCTCTTCCCTCTCAGCTTCTCAAGCAACAGTCTTGGTTTGAACCTGAAACAAGTTACACCAATAATGGACTAAATGAGGAAACCAAAAAAAAAAAAAGTTACAATTTAAGAGGGTGAGAAGATCAAAAAGAATTGAATCTATATATTTATATACTTGGGCAAAGAGCAATCTCTGGGCTGCCATCTCCAGTTCTGATACAGAGAATCACGTCTACCATTCCTCATGCAAGTCACTTGGGCAGTGAGGAATTCGCACTTGTCTTCTTTGTACAAAGGACGGGTCACGTTATCGAAGACCCACTCGCCTGTAAACAGATCACACTCCTCTGGAGGCAACTCCACAACTTCGTCTTCTTCGTCGTCATCGTCATCCTCCTCCTCCTTCACAACCGGCAGCTCGATCTTGTCATCCTTCTCTTTGGGCACGACCTTGTCATCAAAAACCCGTTCTTGTGTTTCATCGGAATCTTCTTCCTTTGTTTTGTCAAGCTGATCTCCTGATTTCCCGGTTTCATGATCTATGTCTTCCTCCTCCTTGGTGTCTCTTCGAACAGGATCGACGACTACTACGGCAGATTCCTTTTGAACAGGGTCGATGATTGTTTCTGCGTCTGCTTTGCCTTCTTGGATTTCTTGAGCTTTAGTCCTCGAGAAAGGGAACTCAGCGATGGACTTAACGTCCTCGTTGTACATGAAGATCCCAAAGAGAATGACAGAAAAGACGACCACAAAGATTGAGAGGTTATTATTCTTGCGGACCTTCATGATCCCTGTTTCGAAGCTGAAAAGAGGAGCAGTACTCTTTCTGCGAAAAGGCTGCATGATGGGGGGATGAGATAGAGTGCCTGAGGGGAGAGAGAGAGAGATGTAGAAATAGAGAAAGAGGGATAATAGAAGAACATGAATCTGAAAGGGAGGTACGGGTTTTTGATGAATTGGGGGGTTTGGTGAGATGGGTATGTCTGGGAAGAAACTGGTAAGGATGGAGGGTTGCCTTTCTCACATCAGAAGTGGTTCTGAGAAATTTTTTTAATTGCATATTTTATGATCCATGGCTAACCACTTGGGATATTAATCTAATCTCAAAATTCAGTGAGATGAAAGGCTTGAGAGGGTTGGTCCCAGTCTCAGTCACTTGAAAGAGGGAGGAGCTATGTCGAGGTTTCTCTTTGGTAGACACAACGTTGTTGTCTATCAGCTTTCAGATTAGAAGCCTTGTACTTGATTATCAGACCAGACTGCGGTGATGTTTGAAGCTCAAGTCTGATAAAGAATCTCCCTTTCTCTGCCACTGAAATATCCAAAGCCTACATATTCTTCAAGTCAAAGGGTCATCTAAATCAGAAAAATATGATCATAAGAATTGATTCAACATTGCAACCTTATTAAGTTTTAGTTCCCATTAGTTAGTTCAGTCTAACCATCATTTAAGATGGTTGCGACGTATGGTAGAGGGATCAATTCCCCTGAGATTTGTTTGATTAGAGTGCATTGAATTGAAACCTCCTAATAATTTGACACCTACGATAAAAATATCTATTCCAGTTTGTTTTGTCAGAAAGGAAGGCAACATTATGGAAACTGCCATTATTATCCTCTATAATATAACATTAAATTCAACTAATTTCATCTCAATATTGACATGTATGTTTTTTTTTAGGTGCTAAGAATTAACAGTGATTATATTTTTGGGATAATGATAAAAAAATTTGGAAATTGCAAAATCTCAAATCATTTTTTTTACAATTTTGGATAAGGTATTAACCACTTCTGATAAGTGACTCATAACTTATTTTATAGTAAATACCTAATTTGGATTTTCCAGATTCCTTTTTTGCCATTTCCAATTTTTTAAAAAAGAAAAAAAATAAAATGAGGGTAACTGTTTTTTTCCAAATATAGGCTTGTGTGATTGAATACGTAAGTTATGTCTAGTAAATCCTGACACTTTTTTGCCAACTAGTAAATCCTGACACTATTCATAAAGTATTGGTTTCCTATAAAATTTATATAATGATTGGTAATTCATGAGAAAATATTGACTAAATTATTCGTAGTCAATCAAATCCTTGAGTTTCTAAATGCAAGTTAAGAAAAAATTAAAGCGATTAACAAAACGAAGTTGGATTTATCAGCCCATCCTCTTTGATTTGTACTTGTATGGATAAAGGTAATTAGAATATTGGGTTAATCTAATATTTAATGTCTTGAATTTGTGTTTATTTTGTTCTTGATCCCTCAAATTTAAAATTATTGTTTTTATCCTTCAGATTTTATTTTCTTTAAAATATTGATCTTTATGATGTAATAAAAATCTAGAATTTTATCGCTTCAGAGATCAAAACTGATCAAAACCGCTGATTTGAAATTTAAAGTATCAAAATCAAAATGAATGTAAACTTAAAGCATTAAAAGTATATTAACTTAAGAATATTCAATGATTGTAAAAGCTATCAGCGGGTCTGTGTCTTGGTAAAACTTGAAAGAAATATCCCATTTCTATTGTAAGTTCACAATCCTCTTGCTACTAGCCAGTTGTAAGTAGGGTTGAAAAATTTCAAATAAGAGAGGGAATGGGAACTAAAGAAGAAGATTATGATGTTTTAGATAAAAAACATATTATAACAATTAACTTAACCAATATCTTTAGTATAATCAAACTACATAAATATGTAATACATTTAAGACCAAAGAAGCATATTTTAATTAAAAATCATGTATCGTCAGTGATCCTACTTGAGTCGATGTATGCATTAAATATGGATATATTTCACAATGGAATTCGAATCTTCATCCACAACTTTTTGAGAAATTAAATATTCCGCTAAAATGGTTACACACAATAGGCTCCGTTTGGATAGTCCGTTGGGAAAACGGACACAGATTTCGAGGCAATTTATGTGAGAGGAAAAGTGTCTCGGTAAGAGCACCCGTTATATCAACGGGTAAAACAAACAGAGCCAGTAACTATTTATTTGCGTATATTTTTTTTTTTTGCCATTGAACTTACTAACCAAAGCAGGGTTGTGGAGCCCCGGCATTAATTACTGGAACATGAGAGTGCTTTTTCGAAAGCAAACCCGAATAATGAGTAACTTTATGTTGGAGAGAAGTAAAAGCTAAGGGATCTCACTTCATTTCTATTGGGCGTTGGTTTGATGGTTGCGACGTGCCGTTTTTTCCAAGCCAAGGCATCTCAAAATACATACATATAATCACACACAAGAAGGTTCTCCTCAGCTTCAACAGAATCATAATGACCCAACATGGCAAATCCAAACAGCAGGTCCATGTCGTTCTTGTTCTTCCTTTTCTTTTTTCAGGAACCAGTAAATATAAAAAAAGATCGCCTGTTTAGTCTGAAAACAGAAAGTTAACGAATCAAAACATGTTGCAACGAAACAGAATGATTTGTCACTGTTAAACTATTTTAAAATTAGTGCCTTTTTTTAATATGATGGGACTCGTGCATATTCATTTCAACACAGTATGTATCATGGGGCCTGGCAAAGGGAGACAAGAAATAAAAGGAAAATGCATATATCTGTTTATCAATATATATAAAATTTTGGCATATCATATTATTTATGAACCATTTTTTAACAACACTGACATCCGTCGTGGAATCAAGAATATAATGTCTGATGTTTTTTTAATTGGTCAGAATGCATTGAGTTTTGATTTCTCACAAGTAGTTTAATTCTGGTAAGTGAATGAAAATGTTTAGTTTTGGGAGGTAGCTTAAAAGTTGGCACGCACATATATAAGAGGCATGTAATACTTGCTTGCCAAGATTATACCATTAGCTTATGGCACATCAGGTGGTGAGATAATTTTTATAATATCGCTGGATTGTGCAATCAGATGAGTCATTAGGAGAGCCACATCTCAAAATGTACCAATTGAAGTTGGGAAATTTAAAGCATTGTACAAGGTTTATCTTTTAAGAAAACCTTGCCGACGTAGGATTTATGACATGCACGCTCTCAACGCTCTAGCAGTTCTACACCATGATGCTTCACTCAATCTTCTGTTGGCAAATCTTTAATTAACCGGCTCAAAGAGGATAGTTCACTCCAAAAGACTAATCTACTGGGAAAGGAGGCTTTTGACTAATAAATTACACCGCACTTATGAGACTTTTCAATGTGAAAGTTATGCCAATGCACTTCTTTAAGAGCTGACGTCTTGATGGTTTTATATTATGGTACTTCACTTGATGCTACACTCAGCCTCTGGTCAGTCAACACATCATATCAAAACCCTTTATTATAGGTAACCCTATCCAGTTAGTTAGCTCAAGAGGGGAGCACATCCTAAAAGACAAGTCTCCTCAACATTTTACTCAACCTTTTGATGATTAAAAGTGTGGGTAGTCCTCTCCAAGGACATCAATGTTTTAATGGAATCATCAATGTGATGAATACAAACCTAAGGGAAGAGCTCATTCCAAATGGTTAAACTATTAGGAGGAAAACTCTTAACTTATGAATGACACCACACTTGGTTGCAAGGGTTTTTCATTTCCTAATACAAATGGTTAAAATGAATATTTTCATAAAACCAATACACATTTTTTTACAAATCACTAATTTTTAATTTTTTAAAATTAATCCATCGTTTTTTTTTGCCCTTAAAATTAATCCATCTACCTCCTTGATTTAGTATGATTAGGCTTCAGAATCAAAGCCAAATATCTTACAATGCACGATAGATTTATCCTCACATATGGACAAGTGTAACATTGAATTGCTTGGAGAAATGTGATCAAACTGAACGGTGCATGATGATGTTGATTCTGGTCGTCAACATTTTTTCGGCTCAAACATCATAAATAAGTGGGTATTTCCTGTACGGCAATGGACCTCATTCACTAATCCTGTGCATATTTTGTGTACTGAAGTACTGAACATGGCACGGATGTCTATCTGTTTATATATCGATCTTCTTAGCGAATTTTACCCATACCAATCAATTGAGTTACCACAAAACTTCGGTGTAATTGGTAAGGAATTGATTCACGACCTATAAAATTGAGTTTAAATCACGTGTCAACATGAGAATCAAAGGATGATTTATAAAAACATCGGTAATCATGAAGATATATATTAACTCTGGAGAGCAGCCAAACCCAGCTCACCTGAGACAAATATTGAGTTGGCGAACCTGTGATGGAAGTTGAGAGACAATAACTAATGGAAACTAAAAGAAGCAAACTCAGATTCTACAATATGTAATAATAAATCGAAGCCTCCCAAAGTTTGAACAATTTCGCAAAGAGCACCAGCATTTACAACCTCATTATGGACGACGATTAATTTACTTCTCTTCTCAGCTGTTGTGTTCAAGTGCTGATGCGATACCTGTCAAGAGGATCCTTAAAGAGGAGGCTTCGTTCATGGTATACCCTCCAAGCATAATCCTCAAATTCAAAAGACTGAAACACCCCTCTCTCTTCCAGCACCACCGATTCTCCATCATCATCATCATCACCACCCTCCTCCTCTTTTCCTTTATCTTCTGTCTTGGCAATGATCGGAGCCACCCTGCTCTCCGTCGGAAGGCTCACCAGCAACGTCATGCTTATGCCTCGCGAACCATCCTCTTCTCCTACTGGCCTGCCCCTCACTTTCTTCAACCTCCCATTGCTCCAAACCTTCTCATTGTTATTCATACACGTTAAGTTATTAAACACAAACATCATGTAAGCATTCATTAATAATCATCTCAACAAATGAAAAATAAAAACAACAAACTCTAAATTCTTAGGGCCCATACATGAGGCAAAGGCCAAGTTGTCCCCTCTCTTAGCCCGGATATAAATCTATTTACACACACTACCAGAAAAATGTCATTTAGCAACGGAAAAATACATCGCTAAATGGCTACTTTTCATAAGAAAATTTCCATTTAACGACGGATCTTCCATTGCTAAATAACATTTTTCTAGTAGTGACTTAACCTTTGAAATAAGACGTAGGGTTACCGGCTAATTATTACTCATATGATCCTTAATGTAAGACCTAATTAATTGATTTTCTTATATTAAAAAAAGTTAGTTAAATTAGTTTATATGCTGCATTGTAAAGAATTTCCTAATCATCTTTCTGTCACCCTTTTCCTTAATTGTTGAAGGTTGAAGAAGGAGAAGCTATGATATAGTTTGTGTGATGTCGAGTTAGTGAGAGGTACTGTTATTTTAAAATGACCAGATCTTTGTTATCCACTTTATACGGAACTGTCTCTCATCACTATTATTTCCTCTTTGGATTTATTGTGCTGTGTAATTATAATGTCATGTGTTGGCAAAAAGGAACATGTGAATTAAAAAAATAAAATAAAAATTATATGAACAAAGTACCAAAGAGACAGGTGTTGAAGCCTGAAAGTGATCTCTTTAGTGGCTTTGATGACTCAGAGGGTAACTGGAACATGAAATCAGACTCTTCAATTATTTTATAATCTTCCAGCCGACCATTTTATAGGTCATATGGTTGAAAGAAGACCTTTCTAATAATTTAATCGTAAAAAAGAAATCAAGTGGAATTCTCACTTAACTAAAATTACAACATATTCATTAAATTAAAAGGAAATAAATTAAATGAGCACATTATCTTGACTCATTGTGTGATTAACATCTCCAACATACATAAAATACTCAACATGGAACCTTCTTTCATTATTCAGCCTCATAATCATTAGAAATCCAAAACGAAAGAAACAAAATTGTCCCACCAAACGTGGGACCCAACAACTGAAATGTGACCCCACTCTATTTTATAAATTTATATTTATAATCACGCATAAATATCATACCGATGCCCCTCAGGCACTCGTTCGCGATAAGAAATAATTCTTTATTGCGCAAGTGTAGCCTTTTTTTTTTTGCCCGAGTGCAAGTGTAGCTTAATTATAAGAAATAATTCTTTATTGCGCAAGTGTAGCCTTTTTTTTTTTTTTGCCCGAGTGCAAGTGTAGCTTAATTATAGTTCTAAATGCTGACAAGCTTACGTGCCTTCAATTTTGTTAATTAAAATTTAAAAATTAATAAAGAATATCGTCACACCTGAGCAATGTCGCCAATTGTGACCAGGATTGAGTCGACATGGGGCAACACGGACACCCAACCCGAGTCCGACAGCAGCGAGTGCTTCTGGCTCCTGAACTGGTACTGTAAACCCACTATGAACGGGTAAAACCCGCCCGATAGTGCCGGCTTCGTGCTCCGTTCGCACTCCGAGATCCACATCATGGAACAAAATCGGGTCAAGTCATTTCTCACGGGATTCTCGAAGCCCATGGCCTTGGACAGCAAATCAATGATCTCTAATCCCAACTTCTCAAGGGCGCGCGTGAATTCACGAAGAGAGGACAGAGACAACTCGGTCGACTCAGTAGAACACGACCCGTCCAGGCGAAACGACTCACCTTGAGCATCTCCCTCATAGTCGTCGCCGCCGCATTCGTAACCGAGGGGCCAGTTTTTGGGTAGCAACGATTCCTTCTGGTCTCTGGGAAGATCAAAGAGAGCGAGCGATTCTGACTCGGCGGAGCTGGCGAGTTCTGGAGGTATACAGTGGTGGGTGAGCTGGAAGAACCCGAGGTCGGAAACGGCGGAGAGGAGGTCATCGGTGGGGGTTTGATCGGCGGAGAGGGATATGACCGGAGGGGATGTGGCGGGGGAGGAGGACCGACGAGAGGGGAGGGAGAGAGTGGGAGGTGGTAGGCGGTGGAGGAGGAGTCGGGAGAAGGCGTCGACGGTGTCCGGAGCGGGGAGGAGGTTGTTGTTGTTGGAATGATCGGAGGGCGTCGGAGGGGGAGCGGAGGTGGCGCCGCCGCCGTAGAGGTTTGGCATGAGCGGATGCTTGCTAGCTGAAGAAGCCATGACGAGGAGGAGAAGCACAATGGATAGTTGAAAAGGCCAAAGAGGGATGTTGCGAGTAATTGACCAACAACAAGGGAGCTTGTTGGACATATGATGGTTGATGTAATGATGTCGTTCTCTGCAAGCATGCGAAGATTGGCGGCACAACTATCTCGCACGTGTGAAGGTCACGACATCCCGAAAACCTTATTATGAGTACATATTTTACTGTGCCCATTAATTAAATTAACATTACAAAAATATTTTTTTGAGTGGATTAAGAAAGATAATTAATATATTACTTTTTTAAATTATTTTGCATGTCTCTTGATATATAATCTAATAGTACATATAAATATTTTAGAATATAAATTATAATTACATAATTTATTTAATGTTTTAATTTAAAAAAATCAACTAACTCTTATATTAAATAAATGAAATAGTATATACTTATTATTTCAATAATTATATTGTTCCGCATGCTCTCGAACTATAGGATATAAGTATATTTAATGGTGCTATAAGAATGTAAAGTATTAACTCACGTTCTAAATATAAGATAGTGCTTATATGCAAATTACATTGTAAACTGAATCTTATTTTAGCATCGAAGTGATTAATTTTTAAGTATCGAATAAGCTAATTATTTTCCCTATAGTGAATGTATGTACAAGAGTATTATTATCATCAGCTGGCTTCTAGTTCAGTGCTGAATTACAGCTTAACAAAAAGTGTAGTATGGAAAAGGGGATGGATTTTCTGAGATAGAGTGCATTTACTTTTTATGAATAAACTTTCTCCAAATTAAACATGACCTTCTCCGTAATTGAGTTTACATAATTTTATTTAATCATGCTATTAATAGCCTGTAAAAATGGTGTATAGATCATCATATTAACGCATGGACACGCATACAGTACATAATTAATGTAATGTTCCTCACCATGCGTATACATTGGTGGCACCATAGACCCTTGGACAAAATTAGTTGGCAAAATTTATTCATTGAGCATTAAGTTAATCAATTAATTATGAAGAAAACATAATTTAGAGATAGAGTATACAAGTCTAGAGTCATGTATAGAGACGTACCAAATGTGAATAAAGCACTCGTATGTGTATAGCATCACTTCCATGTGTTGCGGACGATTGTTTAAAAAAACCAATACATTTGAAGGGATATATTTATCGGAATTTATAAACAAGGATTTGGTTTATCCATATACGTAGAGGGAACAACTTGCCTCACGACTTAAGCCATGTTTGGCGACATTTATGGTTAAGTCTAAAAGCCCGTTCAACAGTATTTTTTTGTAAAATGAGATAATCTCCGTCATATATTTACCTCGACTTACGTGAAATCACTTCTCCACCGCATTCTCAAACGGGGACTTACTATTTGATTGGCTTTTATGTAGAAACCACGTTGTGTAAAGATCCTTTCTACTAAACAAGGCATTTATCATAATTAACAATTAATAAACGATTAAACATGACGATAAATTTTTTTCCACTTCTACAAAACTTTATCTCATTTCTTCAAATTAACACATTTGGATCCAGGGCACAACACCGCCCACAAATCCACTGTAATAGTCAACACATAAGACTAATGGTATAGTCAACATCAGGGATAAAATCCAGCCCACTAGTCTTCATTCTTTCACATTGTCACAAATATAAGACTAAGGACACAATTATCACAAAGGTTAAAACCCAGAACACTAGTCCATATATATATATTTCACAGTGTCATCTCGAAGAAAAACATAATCAAAGTATATAATAACATGATGATCCTATGATGGCAATATATACACATTACAATTCCCAAAATTCCAGAGGTATGCAAGATTACAAACTCTTATGCCTCTGCCTGCTTTCCTGGACCACTATTCGTATAAGAGGTCTTGCCTGAAAAATGTTAATACCATGGGGTGAGACATTAAATCCCCGTAACCAAAATCAATTTATAAAATATGCAAGAAAGGAATGTAAGCCATAGAAGCAGGTTTATCAACAATTACATTAAAATTTTAATAATAAAATATTACACAATATTTTCAATGATTGAACCCGACTCCACTCATTCATCCTGCTCCCCTTATAACTTCTGGACGTGGTACAGTCTATCAGTGCTAATATACTCGACCAAAGGTTAGCTAGTCACATCAAGAACACTGCCCCCTTCCATGTCACCACCAAATTTACTATAACAGGAAGGTGCCCGCCTAAAACACTCAACTCAATTCTGGGCCAATAGTGAGAGAGCCGATGGGCATACAACAACCGCATATCTTCCACACAACCCAATATATCACATAAAATAATACAATATACTCAGTAATATGTATTTTTCTTTCATCAACATCCTACAATAATAACAATCACATAATTTATAATCAACACAATAGCAATCATCTCAACCATAATCATCACCCATACATATATGTTGGAAAATGCACTGTTTCACTGATAAATGCAAATATTCAACATAGACATGATCTTTCAAAAACACGTGTAAATATTATAAAAGAAAGTAAGGTTCCAAAAATACCTTATAGTCCATAAAGTGCATATAAAACAAATTAACCCCGGTTACCTAAACTCCAAGCTTAACCTTGAAAGCTTTAGAAGTCAATAGTACAATTCAAAATTTTTGAATCACACACACCAATCTACACAATAATGTAGACACAAATTTAATACACAATTTACATAACTAATTTAGTCAATTAATTTAAAATTTTTGGGATTTATTATCCAAAAATACAAATTTCATATTCATATCTCAATCATCTGCTCTTACGTAAATTTCACACTTTTCAATGACTATAATAATTTATTTAAATCATAATTTAACACCAAATACATATTTTTGTACAATATTCCCAAATTTAAAATTTACATTTTCAACATAAAATTATTACTTAATAAATCTTATATTTCTCCCAAATCTAAACTGTTGTAAATACTAATATTATTCTCAATAACTCACATAAATTATTTAATAACACTTTAATTAATCAAACAGTTCAAAAATAGAAATTGTTAAATATATTTTTATAACAAATCATTATAAAATAATAAAATAACCTTATCAAAATACAATCAATGTAAAGTTATCAACTAAAATCGTTCTTATATTATCAAAACTCAAAAATTTCCAAAATACTAATTTCAAAAATTTCTTCTAACACCATCAGAAAGATAAAAATGTATAGAATAAATTTTATAAAAGAAACATGTTGAAAAGAAGAGATTTTAGTTACTTAAATTAACCCAACAAAATGAACTCCCATACGCACCTCTTCCAATCCTTCAAAGACTGATAGAAATGGAGAGGCGAAGGGAGTGTATCAGGGACTTATAACTCCTCCCATCTGCACACTTCTCTCTCTTTTTCTTCCTTCATTTATTTCCTTTTACTTTTTTCTTTCTCCTTCCTTTTTTCTTTCTCTTCCTCCTTCCACTTTTTCTTCCTTTGCCAGTTTGTCGACTAACTGCCTCCTGCTTTCATTTTTTTTGCCTTCCTCGTCCTTTTATCTTCTTCTTCTATCTCTCTCTCTTGTTTTTTTCCTTCACTCTTTGACTTTTTCTCTTACTTATCTCCTTTTTTTCTTCTTTTTTTAATGTTATACGTTTCATACAAGTTGAGACAAAAATCTTCTCACATACTTACCTTAAATTGTGTAAAATCACTCTTCTAATGGATTCTCAAACATACACTTATAGATCAGCACGGTAGATTGCACCCATTACCCAAATTAGAAAGAGAACAATAAACCAGTATGGCTGAAAGGACTGTGTGCCGCAATTCCAAATGAGAGTAAAATTAACTAAATTATAGAACTAAGAATTCTTCTTTTATTTGAGATGCAATTTGTAGCTCTTCAAACTAATCTCTGCCCGTTTAAGTTTTGATCCCTTAAATTTTATTCTATTTAAACCATGAGCCTATATAATTTAATAAAACCTGAGAGATTAAAACCACAATACATTTGATAAATTTAATTGAAGAATAAGACATGCTGCATAATATGAAATATCAGTTGCATTTGTATGATGCAAAAATTTAGTTACATATCGTGAAAGTTCAAGTATATAATATGGAATATTAATTATATAGAAACTTAATTACATCAATTTTTTTAAAAAAATGTTAATACAATACACATTATACAAACGCTACTCTCTAATTAATATATTAATGGGGATTTATCTCTTGATTCTCAGTTAAATATATGCATAAAAAACCGGGGCACAGCAAAGAAGCACATTAAAAGAACAGAAAAATACTATACTTTTTTTTTTTGGGGGTGCGGTGTGTTAGTGTGTGTACATCTGGCAGTGTATGTAAAAGCAGAGGCTACTTTTGAGGTTGGAGGTACATAAGTGGGAGACTGTTGCCTTGTTGTGAGGGAAGACGCTTTATTTTAAACCAGGCTTTTGAAAAACACTATTATATTTGAAATTCCATACAAGTGTAAGTTAATTTCTAATAAAAATGAAAAAAAGTAAATAAATTATTTAATTATAATATAAATTTTAAAATATTTACATATTTTACTAGGTTATATATAAGGTTGAGTATGCCATCCAATTAGTAAAATCACCTGCTTTAAACTGGATGGATGTATCAAGATAAGAATGTGCTGGTTTGGGAATCCCATCCCTAAAATGGTACACGTAAATCGAGATGAAATTATTTTAAAATCTATAAAAATTATTTTAAAATTCGTAAAACTATTTTAAAATTTACAAAATAATTTGAAATCTGTAAATTTATTTCTCTATCACATGCCTTGCTTCCCTCCAACCACAAAGAGCTTGTTTGGCAACATCGTTGCCAAAACGATGCACGTAAATTGAGATAAAACCATTTTGAAATCTGTAAAAATCATCTCGAAATCCATAAAAATCATCTTGAAATCCGTAAAACCATCTCGAAATCCATAAAATACCTCAAAATCTGTAAAATTCATTCTCTCAACGGAATTCTCAAATACACACAAAGCCAAACATTACTGCGCAGGTCCTGTACTTTTTCTTCTTACCTTCATGGAGACCGAACACGCTGTACAGCACTGTACACTGTAAGACACTGGTTCGTCTTATCTCTAAGCCTCACATCATGATGACAATGAAATGAAATGAAAATGAAAATACTCAGACTTGCTGCTTCCTTATCAACCAACCAACCAATCAATCAATAAGATTTATAAATTTGAATAAAAGTTTCACATCAATTCCGAGGAGTCGATCGCACTTGAATGCCCGAATCTATCTTTTAAGGTTTATTTGGATGTGTGGTTGAAAACAGTTTTTACAAATTTTGAGATAAAATTTAGGTTTTGAGAAGGTAAATTATATTTAGAAAGTTAAAGAATAGCTTTTACGGATTTCTATACAATATTATAATAAATAATATAGTGTTGCAAAGATATATTTGGAATAATGAAATTATCAAATAACATAAAAAAAAAGTACACCCTGCGTTTGACAGACCGTTGAAATGGCTCGGGGAATGTTGCTTTTTTTGTTTTTAGCGTTTTGACCGTTGGAAGAGGGGAGTGATTTTTTTTTATCCCTTTATGTAACTAAACATATAGAGGCAGTGAATTTTGGCCCAAAAAAAATATAGAGGTAGTGAATAAAACCTTTTGAAAAGTTACAGTAGGCAATAATACATATAATATTAATAATAAGTTAAAATTGGTCAATAATAAATGTGTAAATTCAATCATATACCTAAAAAATTGTCTAAACAATTATAACTAACACGTTGTCAATAAATCACGCATATGTGCACTAAAATATTTGAAAATTGTATAAATAGTTATAATTATAATTCTTATTTACAAATCGGTGGGGAATAAATTTAATTTTTAAGTTTTTATTAATCAGTGAAGTAGCGATGAAATATTTATGTTGATGCTCGAGAACGTTGTGAGACAAAATAGCTATACGTGAATATCAAGTATTACTTTATAAATAATGAATTTTGTTATAAATAAGTAAATTGCACAAAAACGAGGTGTTAACTTGAACAGAGTGCACAATGTACTACTAATGTTCTTCCACATGATAAACAATTGCATCCCTAATAGAATCATGAAGAGCAACCATGTCAGATGATGATCCAAATTCTTCACATTTTGAAGACCAAGATTGAACCTCATTGTCGTGAGCTACGTTGTATGAACCCTCTTGATGTGCTTCCTGAAAGTCTTGATCAGAAGTAGATGTTCTTCGTATGAAATTATGCAGTCCCATTGTAGCGCACACAATTTTTACTTGCGCAGAAAATTTGTACTTTTGCATTTTTTGTATGATTGTAAACTTGTTCTTCCAAATTGCAAATGTTCGTTCTATTGTGCTCCTCAAGCTGGAATGGAAATAATTGAACATCTCATTTGAATTTGTGAAACTATTTGACCTTCGAAAATCAGGGAGGTGGTAACTATCAGTTCTATATGGGCTAAGGTGGCCGGTAGGCGTTGGATAGCCATAATCCACCAAATAATATTTACCTGCATAATGAAGAAAATCATTTTTACCACAAATAGTGTTTAGGTTAAGGCAAAACAAAAGTGAGATGTTAATATAATATGTTCAATGTACATAACTTCAGGTGGATGGGGAAAATTCATAGAAGGAGTTGTAATGGCATGATTGAACACTCAAGCATCATAGGAAGATCCCTGCTACCTAGCCAATACAAAGGTGAAACACATATCCCAATCACAAACTGCCATTACATTTTGTGATGCAAATCCTTTTCTATTAATAAACTTTACTTTTTCTGATGCTTTTACAACACATGGCACATGTGTGCCATCGATTGCACCAATAGCGTTTTGGAAAAAACGGTTGTATACACTATTTTGTCTTATGTAAGGGTGGGTGGTTGAGAAGTCACGGTCTGTCGGTTTGATGTTGGTCATTGCCAGCTTGCAACATGCATCTAAGACGTAATGGAATTTCCGGTTAACCGTCTCTCTAGAGCGTTGGAATCTTTCTTCTTGCACCCTACTCCCGTGTGCATGTCTAACAGTAAGCAAGAACACTATGACCATTTCGTAAATGCCAATGTCGGTCGTTGGCATCAATCCATGTTGTTGCAATGCAATGCGTAGTTGATGAAAGACATGTGGCTCCATTCTAAACATGTCATAACAATGTGCGGCATTTCCTCCTAAGACTTCTTCCATTCTAAACATGTCATAACAACGTGCGGTTCTTTACACATATATAGACCAGCATATGCACCAACCAATTGTGCAACTTGTTGTACTCGACGCGACTGTTCCCTGCGTTTGTCGTAGGCAATGCTATTTTCGCCTTGCATACTTGTTCTTTCCTGTTGGCATATAAATTACTTTTTAATAATTGTATGGCAAGATGAACGTGTTCGCACAACCATGTTAAACAACTTCATAGCACAACAATGTTCAATGGCATGTTAAAAAACATCATAGCACAACAATGTTAATACATAGGCAAACCAGTCATAATGCTACAACATCAATAAAACAAACATAATAAAAGATGCAGTGTCAATTTGAGCTGTAACACGCGTGACGTAGGAACACCAATAGGTTGTGCACATTATCTTTCAACACAGCGTACGTCTCACGTGCAGGTTGGCTATAAGTAAGCAGGTGGATGCATCTGCCAAAGAAGTCAGAGTCTGGGACAACCTCGGGAATGGTGTACAGGTGCCCTATTACCGCCCCCATTGTTGATGAAAATGAACGTTGCTGTGCTTCATAGTTCTGCTCATCAATCTTGGCGTTTCATTCTGAATCGTTGGCATTAGTATCAGCTATCCTGTTCAGCGCATGTGTAATTTTTACACCAGCAGACCCTTTCCTTTTCATCATCCCTCGCTTCGCCCATGGACGCAGGAACTCATTTCAAGTACGAGTGCTATCATTAGTGGCCGCACTACCTCCACAACTCGTGTTGCCCCTGTCGCTACGCACACTATCTCCTCTACCCGTATTGACAGTGACATTGTTTAACTTGTAACTTACACCAGTGGGAGAATCCACTTGTTCATCACTATCTCCCGACCCTTCTTCCAGGTCTTCCTCTGGGTCGGCATAAGTCGGCATAACGAGGGAAGATAGTGCCCAATTCGCCGAGCCGGTGGCCGCGATCGACTCAAATAGAGATGTCAATTTCTCTTGAAATTGCAAGCCTCGGAATCTGAATTTTTCATAAAGCGGCATTTCTTGTCCAAAAATAAAACACAACAGTTTAGAGCACATGAAAACAAAAACACATGAAACAACCACAAATTAAAGTTGATGGATAAGTTTTGGTACTTACTGCAATTTTTTTTCTCTACCATTCATCATCTGCGCGAACAGTGTTATTCACATTGTCCCACCCAACTCCTGTCTCGCCAATTAATCTATGCCACGCCTGCCAGTCCTTTCGTAGGCTATCGTATTTATTTTTTAATTGCCCTCTATGATAAGGGCGCTTTGTCTTCGCATGGAAGACTTCTGTTAGGTGGTCCCAACCAGGTTTCGTGAAACTAGTTGATCTTCGTGTTCCCCTTTTCACTTCTTTCATACGTATGTTAATGAAAACCTTTGTCGTCTTCGGATCCCAGGATGCTTTAACCTTCTCACTAGTCATAATGCTATGTAACAACAACAAATGTCTTCACATTTTGGGCAATCAGAACATCAGTATATTCATAACGGCATATAACAATCGTTCTCGCATAAACAACCCAACAACCAAACGCTGTTAGCTGGATCAAATAAGCAACGAACTAGGGATCAAATGAACTTGGATCCACAATTTTGGAACAAAATAAACATACACAGAAATCAGCAATGAACCAGGCAACCAACAGAAATTAGCACATACATTTCACCACGGGGAGTAAAGCAAAACACAAACCTTCCCTGGCCGTTCAGTTAAATGAATCGATGTGCAGTATTGGAGCAAAAGCAGAAGGCCAGCTGGTTTTTCTATATGCAACAGGGAAGGAGCAAAATCGACACAACATTAGGCACATGGAACCCAAGAAAGCAACAAGTGGAACAAGATAAGGATTATTGCTTTTTCCAGAAAAGTTCTAGAATTTCAGTCATCTTATATTCTCATAAAATTAAGCTGGCTTTAATTGGTACATGCAAAAATTAGAAAAAAATCAAGAAGAAGCATACTGATTGTTCTGCACATAAATTTTCTAAAAGCTTCACTTTCAATTAGATTATGCAACTGATGATTGTTAAAGCTAGAAGACGCATACTAATCAAGAAATTCCTGTCGGTATTTTATATTTAAACAGAGATAGCTCTGTTTCACTTGAAAATGGATCTGTGTGTGTGTGTGAAAAGAGAAGCATCTTCTGGAAACAACAGCAATCAAATTTGCTTTGAATTAGTGAGTAACAATTATGTGCAAACAGACTCGGACACAATCAGTTGAGAAAAGAACCTCTTAGGCCACACAAAACAAAGAACAAAGAAATCACGGAACTTAACAGTAACATATACGAGCTGGGTCAATCAATATACTAGTACTAAGCTCAAATCTTTGTTCTACACACACACGCGCGCCTATATATATATATATATAAACACACATCCAAAAGACATAGACCAACATCAGAGCCATATCACACTCAACAGCAAGAACAGAGGAATCATAGAACTTAGCAGCAACCATATATGAGCAGAGTCAATCTAAAATACTAAGTTCAAATAATTGTTCCACAACCACACAAATTAGTGAGAAAAGGAATTGGGGTCGAACAACATTAAACAGAACAAGTCCTTTAGAATATGAACAATACAAAAAGAAACTTGGATCGAGCGGCGGCGAATATATGAGTGAGAGGGGATGAAGAGAAACTCACTGATCGAGGAAAAGAAATTGAGCGGCGGCGAATATATGAGTGAGAGGGAAGAAATCGTTCGATTAAAAGGGCACAACAACTTGAATCTGAGCTTGCCGTATCCCTCCGATTCCGAAGAGGAGGGCAAAGAGAAGGCGAGAGGAGCAAATACGAGACAAATCAGAGCACGCTATACTCATGGCATCATCACACTGGTCTTATAGAGTTGGATTGCAGGGGCAAGAGCAAGAGGTGATGGCCGGACCTGGACGGAACCTAGAGAAATCAGAGCACGACTTCACAAGTCCTACAAATTGAGCGGATTCTTCATGCGCTTCGACATCAAGATTCTTTACAGGCAAGGGCGGACCTACACTCATCTCACCGAGTGCAGCCGCACCCCCTGACTTCCAGAAAATTAGGTATATATTAGTATTATGTGATTTATTTTGCACCCACTCATTTGCTAATTTTGAACCCAATGAATTTTTACTCAAATTCTTCTCAAAAGATATTAAAAATAAGCCTCACTTATCTACTAAGAAAATAGTTTGCAACCCCCTGAATCAGGGTCATGAGTCCGCCACTGTTCACAGGCCCTGCTTTACGCTCGAGATTCTTCAAGGTGAGATGACAAGACGAAGGCACGCGACTGATCTTGCATTGTAGGAAGCACGCGACTACGTTGCAGTAAATGAACTAGACAATGCCTCAGACATGGGATGGAGAGAGAGGGCGAAGCAGTAAGTGCAACGGGTAAATTTTCAAACGCCGGATGGGGAGAGAAAGGGCGAAGACAACGCTGGAAGTTGGATCAGAGAGAGAAAATTTTTTAATGGAAAAGAGAGAATAAAATAATAATTATGGGAGAGAGATAAGGGATGATGTGACATAATAGTCTTTTCAAAACCTAGGTTTCAAACCTAGGTTTTGTAACCAAAATAGCTTCTGGGCAAAATTTTTTCATTTGGTCAAAACCTAGGTTTTGAAGCAAAACATAAGTTTCATAAGCTGTTCCCAAACAAGCCCTTAAAAGCCCAGCATACTTAATGCTTCATTCATTGATTTAGCGTAGAATTTGTTGAAATAAAGGAGTACCGATTTCGAGATACTTTTGTTTTGACTTGTGTGCACCGTTAAAAAAAGTTTTTTCAAACATTCACTTAGATATCTAGCTAAATGCAACAAGTTTATGGACGATAGATTATGTAAATGACGATACCATATAGTTTTCTTCATATTCATTTTTACACATTCTCATTGGAACTGCTTTGGGTCATAAGTTCATTTGAATGGATATATCCCAATACGAATGACCCAACCACTAGTATGTTCATTCTGCGTGCTTTCCTCTTTTTTGCCTTCCAAATATAAATATTTTTTATTAAAGACAAATTTTAATCGAGACACTTCCATATGGATACCTTTATTGATATGAATTTAAATCTTAATTTCATTACATTGTGATGTATTAATCTATCTCACTAGATCCAGTCTGATGCGTCCATTTTGCTTACTTTTCTATTCAAACAACAGATTGAAGATATGTTTAGCAAGTGAAAAAGTATTTTCTAAAAACGAGACGAGAGATGTGCCTACAAAATACGAGAGATGCCTTTTTCATTCGTTTTTGTAAACTACCTTTATACAAGCTACATGTTATATAATGTTCGTTTAGGAACGCGGTAGAAAAATACTTTTACGTAAGTCGAGGTAAGTATATGGAGGGGATCATCTCGTTTTATAGAAAAATACTGTTGAACGTACTTTTAACCTTACTTAACTATTTAACAAATAAGCAAGGTAAAAATTGGCTTCTCAATATCAAAAGAAAAATCACATTCATCTGGCTCACGATACGTACAAGTGCAAGGAATGATGCGCCAACAATTTTAAAAAGAAAAGAAAAAATGTGGATGTCAAATTTTCGGACGACTAGATTGGATTAATTAGATACAACAAGAAGTGGTTTAGGGTAGGCTGCATCTTATTCTTAACATTAAAAACTAGTTGATTTTTATTGAAGGAATTGATGAAACTAAATACATTATTTAAAAATATCTATATTTATCGTTTCACTCAATTAATTTGTTCAATTCATGAATTAATATATAATATAATTATATGAATAAATAAATACTTTTAAGTAGATGATTTAACTTATTTAATTTCTACAACAAAAATTAAATAGCTATTATGGTAAAAAAAATGCAATCTGTATTTACAACAAGATATAGATCTCCAAAATGTGAAGTCAATATATAACCAATAAATATAAAGTAGGCACATGGGTGGACCTACGTTCAATTGAGTGGATTTAGCCACACTCTTTATTTTTTAGAAAATTAGATATATAATAATATTATATGATTTATTTTGTACCAACTAATTTGTCAATTTTATACCAACTAAATTTTTATTTAAATTCTTTTTAAAATATATTAAAAATAAGTCCTACTTATCTTAAACTCACTTATCTTGAACCCCTGAATCAGGGTACTGAGTTCTTCATTGAGTGGGCATGAAAACTCGTCTGATATCCCTTTTCGGGATATCCCTAATATGCGAAGTCAATGTGCCTGTTTGGGAACATGATAAAGAAGTACTTTTACACAATTCAAGGTAAATATGTGGAGGGGATTATCTCATTTTAAGAAAAAAATATTGTTAAACGTGCGTTTAATTTTTAAAAATGTTGTTCCAAATAAATCAAATATCAAGTAGGCACCAATAGCTTACTCGTATTAAATATTTTCACTAACAGGGATGGCATATAGAGTGGTTGAACGACCCTCCCCAAAAAAGGGCTTGAATTTATATTTAGTATACAAAAGAATGAATTCACTCGTCTTTCTGCCTTAATTAACTGGTTTTTTTTATCAACTTAATAAACGGGGGCTGACGCGAAACAAAAAAAAAACGTTTATTACAAAGGACTTTTAAAATTACATTACAAAAATAATTTAGATGAACCTTAGCCATTGCTTCAAAAAATCTTAACTTCAGAATCGACTACCAGTCAACCTTTTTTTTTTGGGGACAACTACTAGTCAAATAAATGGTTTTAGAAGTAATTTTAAATGAAAATATTCTCTGAAAAATAAAATTCGCACCAAAATATCAATATTAAAAATCCATCAAAGCAAATTCCACATCATCTCCTCAAAACAAAAATATTACATCGACATAAACTACAAATTATTAAATCATAAAAAGTTGTTTTTATAGCCTTTTTTAATGCACAATAATTACATGATCGTGAAAAATATAATTGAAAAATACGTAATATAAAATATTAGCCTTTCATCTACGTTTTCATTTCTCATCGTGGGCCCTACTTCTTCTTTAGGTTTGGGCCCCTGGGATGCATGACATTAAATCTCTTCACTTGCAACCCAATCAAACTTGAAAAATCCAACGGCTGAAGAAACCTTATCTCCGGCTCATATCATCCTTTGGTTAAAAAAGAAAAAAAAAGAAAAGAAAAGAACGAGGTTCTGTCACCGTCCGATACCAGATGGGAATTCCCATTGGTGTCCCATCCATGATGCATCATTCTGATCAACCATACATTAAGTGAAGCACCAAAGAAACAGAAATATGAATGAATACAAAAGAAATGCTTCCCAAGCAAACTAACCAGCTGAGATAGGAGAGAACCTCTTGGATCATCCACAATGTTTGTTAAATTATTCCCCAAACATGCCCAAGAACAACGTCCTCAGGTACATGCTCTATCTCTATTGTTTTCACGACTTCTTCTGATCTTCAATAATCATCGACGATCAATGTCAATGAAGAATGCTATGGTGTGTCACGCATGGAGCAGAGAAAACGTTTGTTTCCTATTCAGTTTGTGAGAAAGTAATATTACATTGTTAAGTTCGTATCACTCTGGATTCTTAGGACTAAGCAAGCTGAGACTTAATCTGATAAGTTTTTGAAACTGGGTGTCGAAGTAAAGCCAAGACAAACTAAAACCGCTGTTCTCGAATTGAACTTGTTTGTGCTTCCTTTGTCATAAGGCTTCTGGGTTGATCCTGCTCCTTTATTATGGGTAGTCCGGGAACATTCTAGCCATTGCTGGAAATATTAGCAATTGAATGGTCAAGAACGAATTGATCTGTTTGTTGATTTTTTTTAATTAGTTGTCTACTTATAATTTTTGCTGGCTGCGGGTCAATAGAGTAGAAAATCTTTTTATTAATAAGTAGATGTTTTCAGTTTGGGCCTTTTTTTTTTTGGGGGGGGGGGCGTGTGTGTATTAACTTTAATCTTTCATTTCAACATTTCATATGCTCTGCAGCAGCATAATGTGGGACGGGGAAGTTTTACATCAGCAGTTTGGATCCTAAAATTGTCCTCCACTATGGTGTTCCATCCACTGCATCTATCTTGGCTTTCGATCACACTCAACGGCTGCTGGCAATAGGAACCCTGTGAGTTCTTTTTATTGACCTTCTGTTGAAACTATACGCTTTCCTCCAGTTTTACTGTAGTTCTCCATTGCCAATCAACTTGGTAAGATATTTGAGATTTAGACAGTTGTAACATATGAATCAAGTTGAAGTTTACACTAGCTCTCTTCTATACCGTATATGAGAGATCTGCAAAGTAGCTTTGACTGTCAGTTCATGCTTCTGGATTTGCTGATAACAACATTTTTTTACAGAAATATTGTGTTAATTAATATATGAACAAAGATTGATCTGTGAAAGCAGATAGAGGACTGAAGTCTGAAAGGGACTTTGATATTCCATTTTCCTTATCAAAGTTTTTTTGATTGTTTTAACAGTGTTTTCAACCTAATTATACTAGCATGAAATCACATATCACTCGAATTCTTAACATGACTTTAGTATTGATATTGAAGAGTGAAAATTCTGTTTTCTCTTTTCAAGTTGTCACATTGCCCCTGTTGTTGCTGATTATTACTGAACGATGAAGTGACATGTTGGCTCAGAAAAATGGGTTCCACATTGCTTTTATACAAAAATATTGAAAAATGATTAACAAAATAATCTATATTAATAAGGTAGGGCGTGCATATGGTGAATCAACATGGCTTCTCACCATCTAAGTAGGATGATTTTAACGATATCTTTCTAATGGCTAGTAATGGGAGAGAATAAATGTGTTGGAATTGAAAGTGGAAGGACTGAAACCATGTCCGAAATGTTGGGTGCCAAATTGTTGGAACACTTATTGTCTCCTTCATACTTGTAGGTATGTGTGTTTTTCCTAAATAAGAATCACCTAACTGTAATTCCGACGAGTGTCATTTTAGATGAACTCTCTTTTGCCTTTCAGAACCTTCCTAGAACTGCAAATCTGCACTAAAAAAAATATAGCTTCATGGTGGAGGATCTGTCAAATCTTAATTCTTGATACTTTACTGGCTTAAAGAAACAAAGAAAGAACAAAAGAGATTAGTGTTTATGTTAATTATGGAAAATAGATATGCAGCCAGGAATCCAGGATGGACTTCGAGGAATCTGATACATGGTAGACATATTTATGGACCAATTCTTAGTTTATTGAGGATATACGCCCTGGTATTTAGTGATCTGAATATTAGTCTTAGGGCTTGTTTGGAAGCTATTTTAAAAATAGCTTTTACAGATTCCTAGGTAAAACCTAAGTTTTGGAGAATAAATTTTGAAAAATAACTGTTCCAGATTCCGAGGCAAAATCTAGGTTTTGAAAAGTGATTTATGTTTGGGAAGTTATTAGGTTTTACGGATTCCGAGGCAAAAAGTAGGTAGGAAAGAGGAAAGAGAAATAAAGAAAAAGTAGGAAAGAGGAAAGAGAAAGAATGAAAAAAGTAGGAAAGAGAAAACCTAAATTTCAAACCGAGGCTTTATAACCAAAAGTTTTTCTGAAATTTTTTTGTGCTTAGACAAAAACTAGGTTTTAGTAACCAAACGTAGGGGAAAAACTTCCAAACAAACTCTTAATATTACACATACCGGAATCTGTTTGCCAGAATGCTTGTTAATTAATGGCAAATAGATCAGGAACTACTGACTTAAATGTTCTTTTAAGAAAACCTTCCACGTGAAGAATTTTGCAAAAGAACCGCCACTCTTAAAAGTCTAAGCTGTTAAAAGAAAGCCTAGTGATGATTATGAATATTATCTCTTGTATGATACTGACACAAAGGAATTTTGGACTTGGGCGATGATAAAACTCCAACTTCCCTAGAGCGGTTACTCTCTGTGGAAGTCCTTTTGTTGATAATTTTAAATTGCTGCCATTTTTATTGCTAGAGAATATTTTTGAAATTGAATGCAGTCTATCCAACTTGTGCAGAAGAGTCTTAAACTTAGTATTGGTATTATTGCTTAGAAAGGGTAGGGAAAAGGAATGGCTATTAAAGATTGAAAATGAGTTTGAAATACCTCTGATGTGTTGTGAACCTTTGAAATAGTTTGATCTCTGAACTGCAAGTAGAACAGTACATGAAAAATTCTGACAATATGCTTCGGTAGAAGTTCAGGTACATTTTGGTTTATTGTTGGGCTCATGACTCTTATTTTATAGGTCAATGGGAATGAAACTGCTTTTATATCACTGTTGAAATGTGAAAATGATCTCTGGTAATTTTCTCGCTCCTCCGTTTTGCTGGGCATGTATTTTGGTTTTTGGGCCTGATTCTTGGAATGTATATACAAATATGTTGTTTTTGGATAAATTTCTTACAAAATCGTACAGAACTTTTT